>JAHTLZ010000379.1:6150397-6168314 GCA_023846285.1 Phrynocephalus versicolor
AAAGAAAGAAAGAAAGAAAGAAAGAAAGAAAGAAAGAAAGAAAGAAAGAAAGAAAGAAAGAAAGAAAACTTTTTAGGCATCATTTGTGAAAACTTATTAGACAAGGCCTTATGTAGATTTATTGAGATTGGAAACATTACCTGAAGAATGTAACAAAAAACTGCACCAGGTCCATGATTGTGTTGTGTTGTGAAAAGGCGATCTGAAAAGAGGAAAAAAAATACAATTGAAAGACGGTACAAACAGTTAAATAAAATCTGAATAGTCAAAATCAAGTAGTATCATCAAGCCAGTGTGAGAATACACAGTAGGAAAAATGTGGATGGATCTGCTAAGAGATCCCACCCAGTAAATTAGGTTTCCTCAGGTTAATTAGCTTCAGTGAACCACAAAGGAGTCAGCTGAGACAGGGAAGGAACTTGGCACTCTGGTTTGCTTGCAGCTTGTTAACTATTTGAGTCTTATCCTCTCCACATCTGGTGTCTGGGTTTCCTTATTCCCCTCTTCCTTTCCTTCCTTCCTTCCTTCTCTTTCTTTTAAAGGCTTGTGTGCCTTTTAGATTTTCTCATTAATTTCCTGCTCCTCCCCCCTATTCAATCCCCTGACTATCCTAGCAGTAGGGAAAAGAAAGAATAGGAAAAGGGAAACAAAGAGATCATCCTTTAGGGAATTTAGGGACTCTTGACCTGACCTGACCCAGCTTGAATGGATTCATATCAGAGGAGATGGTCCCATCAGACACTCTCCTTGAGAACCTCAAGCTTCCTCCAAGCTGTACAGATACTAAATACAAATCTAAGTCACATTCAATATATTTCACAATAGAAATACAGTGGAACCTTGACTTGTGTCATTAATCCGTTCCAGTGGTCTAGACTTAAATCAAACATGACTTAAGTCAAATGAACGTTTCCCATAGAAAGTAATGGGAAAGCGGATTAATCCGTTCCAGGTGATGAAAAAGACCCCCGAAAACAGCAATTTAACACAAATTTGACTGGGATAGGAGATTCCTTCTGGGGATGTAGATGAAATGTCTCTTCAAAGAGAGGAGGAGGCAGTGGAATTATAGTCCACAAGTTATATGCCCCCACTTTTTAATGTTCATAGCAACAATGTCTAACATTTAAGTTTTACTGATTTTTAACCTGACGTTCCAAGTTCTGAACAACTCTATGCTTACCATTAGAGTCCCACAACTTTACACCTCCCCAACTAAAATGCTTCCATTGTGGACCAGACTTCTGCAGCCAGATTTTTTACAAGACTAAGCCGACTGTCTAACCAGCTCCCGCCCTTCTTCTCTTCCGGCAGCAGCAGCGGCTTCAGTGAGGCCGAGGACCAGCTCCAGGTGCTCTGAGCTGGCCTCGCCGAAGCCGCCGCTGCCGGAGGAGGGGAAGAAGGCAGGAGCAGTTTGGAGGTGGCAGCCGCAATGCTGGGTTGTGGCTGCCGCCCAATTCCGGTGCCTTGCGCCGGGGCTCTGATATGTAAGACAAAGCCTGCGACTCAAGTCAAACAGGCCCCTTCTTGCTGCAAGTCAAATATGATGCAAGTCATGCAGTATGTAAGTCAAGGTTCCACTGTAATATGTAGGTAATTGAGAAGGTAGACTGGGAAGACATTCTCGGAAGAACCTAGAAAACCAAACAGGAAAAGTACAGCAAAATCATTCAAGGTATGAGGTAGAAGGATTACAATTGTAGCAGGAAAAGAACATGTCTGACCAAAGTACATGGAACACATTTCAAACAGTATAATGAAACTTCTCAAACTGTTGAACTATGAATTAAGTGAAATAAGTAATTCAGCAGTTCTGAATATGTATTGTTTAATTTTATTTTCTGTTTAAGACAAGGAACAAGAAGCTTGCAAAGCACTTAAGTCTAAGAACATGATCTATCTAGAGGCTACAGAAATGCAAAAGGCTAATTGAGAAATCAAATCCACTCATCCAAGTGAATCTGTTCAACGTGTGTTCCCCACTTAGATTGATCTGCATCTATCAGCCCATCTTCAGGAAATTCTGCTATTGCACTGAGGGAATGGATTATACAGATGACTGATATTATCAGTTTTCAGAAGAATGGTTGGTAATGACCACCTTGGCTATCAGGTTTGTTCACAGTTGCATGAGGCCTAGTTGTTTAGAAAAGGGTGGGATAATCTTCACTATCCTTCTGTTTGCAAAGCATCCACCTTCAGAATGTATAGCAGGTTGTTTTGAGAGGTTTTTTAAAAAAAATCTGCATCAGCTAATGATATCCCTAGAGTCAATCTTGTTCACTGTTTTGCAGTTTATATGCAGAATTTTCATTAATTGTACTTTCAAAAAATGTTGCACATTAAGACCTCCATAAATTGCTTCCAGAAGCACATTTCTACTTAAAGCTGATACTCTCTGAGAACTTTATTAGAGCTATATTTCCTTGTTCCTGTGAATGAGAACCCATACTAGGTATTTATACTCATCCCACATCCTAGATTGACATGTTTCCTAGCACACCTAAAACCATTTTTGTTTTGTTTTTTAAGATGTTAATCATGGGTGTAAATATTATACCTCTTTGTGCACTTTTTTGTGGTATTTTCCCCTAGAAATGCCATGATTATGACAAGCACTGAATTGCCAAACTCCTGCTGTTACCTTTTACTACATAATGAACTATGTACAATACTGTAGTTCAGTTACAGTTGTTGTGGTGGCTAATTAGCAAGCTGATACAGTGGTACCTCTACTTAAGAGTCATTCTACTTATGAGCAATTTGACTTAAGAGCAGAAAACCTTTGGTGTTCTAACTGCTGCCTTACAAATTTTAGATGCTGTCTGCTCTACTTACAATATTTTTTGATTTTTTGATTTTTGGGTTTTTTTTAGATACAGCTGCTCTAGTTATGAGTTGTTCGACTTAAGAGCATGCATTCAAAATGGATTAAACTCATAAGTAGAGGTACCACTGTATTTATATGCCTTGTTGCATGCTAGTCACTCAGTGAGGTCAGCAACTAGGGATGTAACCTATAGAGTGGAACCTCGCATAACAAACAGTTTGTATAACATAAAATTTGTACAACATAAAAAATTCCAGAGATAGGGGAAATTTGCTTAACAGAATCGTCTATGGGGCAAATCCATACAACATAAAAATGGTCACGGTTAGGGATTACTCTATTTTCAATGCTTTCCCATGGGAAATTTTTATAAAGGAAATTTTGCTTAACATAATTTCATTTGGAACAAATTAATTCCTTTATACAAGGTACCACTGTACTTTATAATCTGCATCTTATTAATTACCCTCAATTAGCCGCCATGACAGTGTTACTGCTCATATGGGGTGGGTGAGCTAGCCAAAATTTTTGTATTAATAACATCCAAATTTGCTGTCATATGCAACACAATCTTAAACTGTCACAGTACAAGTCAAGCAAGGAAATAAATTAATGTACCATAAATGAAATTATGAAGACCACCCCCACTTAAGAATCTGAAGATCTATTAATTAGAGGAAACCACTTTGTGCTAAATAAACTCATGGTATAAAGCATATGTTTAGGCATTAGGACTTAAAGTAGTGGCTTCTTCAATGCACTAGTTGTACCAGGATAGAGGAGAAACTATAAGCAATTTGCCACAGAGTTATTCCTATAATGGCACCAGTAAAACACAATTTGTTGTCATGATGGCAATTATTTTCACTTACAGTGTCAGTATTCATTTTAGTTGTCTCTCATTATATAATTACTCTCAAGAAATGCTATTGCTATTACTTCGGGCCTGCTGATTACAAATGATTGTCATAAATGTTTTCCCCCTGTATCTCATTTATTTCTAAATTGGATAAATACATGATTGTCAAATCAGACCAAAAAATTAACAACTAATGAATAAATGCTGCATAGGTACTGTGTATCATATATGGATACACAGGTATCTGTAAGTATTAAATGAAACACCTTATTTATAAGGATATGTGTTGTCTGTTTTTTAAACATATTTAAATTTGTAGGATTATCAAGGCATATAGCAGTTGTGCATGTAATAGGAACTGTAAGTAGCATGTAGCCACTGAGACTTCTGTAAACTCTCCTCATAAACAGCTGATGTCCTGAACTGTAGCAACTTCTTGGTAATGGCAGTGACAGGAGTAGCAGAAACTGAGTGAAATCCTGTTGCTTGGCATCATGAGGGATTTTGTCAGGCAACTCCTCTGTAAATTCTATCAATTCAAATAGGCCTGATCTGTTGTGGCTTATTTTAGTGTAATAAGTCACAAGTAGGAAAGGCACAAAATGGAAAAATAATGTTTTGTTTCATTCCGTTTGGTCCCCCCTGCATTTTGTTTCATATCGTAAGCAATGAAATTTTTAAACAAATTTTGTTAGTTATGAAATGAAATGAAACGAAATGAATCCCCTGCAGCATCAGTGCTCTAGTTGGTGTGGTGGGGGATTCCAAAGCCTCCTCGCCACCACCTCCCAGCTGATTTTGACTGCTCAAGCTGTCAAAAAAATCCCAGCTGGGAGGTGGGAGGCTAGGGAGAATGGAGCAGCAGGTAGAAGTACAATCACGGCCTGACTGATCCTTTCTCCCCTGCCACCCCCCTGGGAGGAGGAGAAAGGATCAGGGGTGGTGGAGGAGGGTTTTGAATCCCCGCCACACCAGTGTTCTCACTGATGCAGCGGGTTTTTTTAAAAAAGGCTCTAGACCACCTGGGTGGGCTGGAGCCTTTTTTAAACCAACCACCAGAAACAGCAAGCCTCTCTGTGAAGGTTGTGGTGTGAAGAGGGGACATCCCTCCCCCATACACCCTGACCTGTCAAAAAGCCCCAGCTAGTAGGTGGGGGAGGGGCCAAAGGCAGAAAGGAGCAGACAGGGGAAAATATGTACACAAAACTTACTTACCTTGGGGCCACCAAAGTAGCAGGGATACCTTCAGAAAGCGAATTTAGGAAACTCCCTGAAATTTGGAAACATTTGCTAGTAAGGGGTCTGAGTTATTAAACTCCAAAAGGGGGTGCCTCTAGGAGCTTTTTTTTTCTAATTGTGGCTTGGCTTCTTTCAGATTCCAATTTGGAAAAAAGTTTCCTCAGGGCACCCCCTTTGGAGTTTAAACATTCATCCCCTTTACCCCCAAACCTCTCCAAATGTGGAGGGCTTAAAGAGGAGAGTCTAAGGGAGATACAAAAAAATGGTGCACCCTGGACCATGGGGAGCCTGTTTTAGGGGGAAATGACCATTTCGTTACTATCCCAAATGAAATGGGGTCTCTCATTTCATTAGTTGACAAAACATTTCATAAGCTAACGAAACAACAAAATAGAGTTTCATTTTCATTAGTGTACCCATCCCTAGTCATAAATAGAATAGGCCAACTTGAATAAATGGGAATTACAGAAGAGTTGACTCAGTAAATCTCCATTTATTCAATAGGCCTACTGTAGTGCAATTTACTGTGTTAAACAACAGGATTTCAGCGACTGTACAGTAACTATCCCTGATGTAGTAATGGCCATCTGCAGCTGCAATCATGTACTGCTTTTATTTTCTTATTCTGTACCTCCACTAAATACATATACATCTATCCAAAAGTATCTTATATAGTTTATCCTTTTAGGTTTGTAAAATGCAGGGTGAAATCCCACAGTAAATCACAACAAAAATAGGCCCATAGAAACAATGGAATTTACGCAGATGTTGATTCATCATTTCTCCTCATTCAGTCTGCCTACTTTAGTTGTTACTTACTGCTGGGTTTCAGCCAATAAGACTATATATATGCAGATACCTCCTACTTCCTGGCAGAAGAATTATTTGACGAACATATAATCTATAGTGAATAGAAATGATGCTGATTGTAACAGTCTAGGATTTGTACTGTTCATATTTTTGAAAATCTATATTCCAAACACAGATAATGTGATCCACAAAGCAAAAGTAACTATACTGCAATGATAATATAATTATGCAAACATTTCTATTCTGAATGGAGATTCACGAGGGGGGTTGGAACTGGTAAACCCACTCCTGAAATATCCCACTTACTTTAAAATTCCTATTAGGGTTGCTATAAGTCAGTTCCAACTTGACGGCACAGAACACGCATACACATGATAAAAGTATCCCAGTAAGTAGCTCTAGTTTCAAAATTGACTTCCAGTGCATTTCCAATGAACTGAGCTCTATGGGCTCTTTCCCACATAGTTTGCCTTAAGGGAACTCAGATATTATCAAACAAAAAGACTAAGATCACAATCTCCTTCTCCCAAATCAAGTATAGCATGTGCATCAATTATATATGAGGAAACTCATATATAATCATCTAGATGCCCTGAGCACATTCGATCTCACCTGGAAGCTAAGCAGGGTCGGGCCTGGCTAGTACTTGAATGGGCGACCATCAGGAATACCAGGTGCTGTAGGCACCTGGAGTAGGAACTGGCAAGACACTCCAGTATTCCTGCCAAGAAAACTCTGTGGACATGGGGTCATGAAGAGTTGGTCACAACTGTAATGACTCAACAACAACAACATTCCCTGTTACATTTCTGAAGAGCAGAGATTTGTCTCACTCCACTCTCTACATCAGGGTGGGCAACATGCAGCCCTCCAGATGTTTCCAGATTGCAGTTGCTAGGCTTTTCCTCAATGACTGGTGGTCAGAGAGGGGGTTGTGTGCTCTGGTGTTTTACATGTGTTTTCGTACTTATTGTATTGATGTCTTTTAATAGTTGTTCGATTCTTGCTAAATGTTTACTTACTGTTTTAGCTTTTAAATATTGTCTTTTTAATGATGAAAGCTGCTTGGATCCTTTTTAAGGAGAAAGGTAGAATAAAAATATTTTAAATAAGTAAATAAATCCTAATCAACACAGGTAAGAGTTGGTACTCTTCATGTTAATAGCCTGTGGCAAGTATAGACATATAGATCACAATTTGAATTGGGCCCCCTGAATGCATACATGCATTAAACATGCTGCATCCAGCATTCCGAGTATATATAACAAATGGCTCGCTCTGCTTCTTTGTATGGCAACAGAGATATATTTGCAAGTCTGATGTGCAGCAATCCCCCCTCCAATAAACAATAAGAATCTGAGTGAGAGGGGTTCTGTGCACATCTTTATTTTAACTTCATTTTTCACTTTTGTATTTTTAACGGAGTTCACATAGTATGACTTTCTTAGGCAAAGGTTTTTAATGAATTAAATGAATCAATGTCATCAATGTTGTTATATGCAAATCAAATGCAACTGGTTTGTTCAAAACCTATGGTTAAAGCAAACTATTGTTTACTGTATTGTCCATATAAATAAATAAATAAATAAATAAATAAATACTGCCCAGAGACTTTTGCATAGTGGGCAGCATATAAATTGTATAAATAAATAAAAATATTTGATCTCTGTATTTTCCTGACTGAACTTAAATACCAACTTCCATTCAACTGTTCTTATCCTACCTGTCTCACTTCTTATCCTACCTGTCCAACTACTGTGACAAGACACTGACCTGAAGAACAAAAGAAAAGTTTCAATTACCCGAACTTACTACAAAAACTAAGACTGATTTTTTAAAAACAAATGAAACAGTGCTTCCATCATCAAACTGTCCATAATGTCTTAAGAAGTTTTGTAATAACTAGGAGACAGCATATTTCTGTGATGAATTTTAATTGTCTCTGTACATCTGAAGGAATAGGGCAAAAGAAATACAGCAAGGCACAGATTACCATTTTGAAACAATGCACTTTAGGTACTGGGTTATGTAATGGATCTTGAAAGAAGAAAATCGGGCTAAGGGAATTTTAATAGCACATGTGTTGCAGTTGCTTAACTAAATTAAGTGCTGAGGGGAATGAAGCTTTTGCTTTCTGTGGAGGTTTCCCACACAATTTGGAAAAATATTTTTAAATTAGATGGAAATGCAAATGTAGAAGGCACTGAACTTCAGGAGGCACCTTCTACACAGAGACTGTTAAAAAGAAAGTGTGGTGTATAACTCAAATTAATTTATAAAGGGCGGGTCATTTCAGTTCAGGATTTACGTAATATGCATACTGTGTTTACCTCTGGTTACGATGTAGAATCTAGAAAAGCACAGCATACGTTCTGTTTTCTCTCAAAAACACCACAATATATAACAGGGATGGCGAACCTATGGCACACATGCCAAAGGTGGCATGCAAAGAGCTTTTGCCTGGTACGCGACATGCTCCCTGCTCCCCCACTCACCCCCCACTGGACAAGTCATGAGGAATTTGTGGAGGGGGAAGTGGGGGGGCAGGGAGCATGCCACTTGCCAGACTGACCCTGCCGTCGCCGTCCCCATTGCCAGTGCCTCCACCGCCGCTGCTGCCATCACTGACGGGAATCCAGCTTCGGCCCAGACTCCAGAGCCTGCGGGCTCCTCCTCTCTCCTCTCTCCCCCCCCACACCTTCCGCCTGGAGGATCCAGATGGACGGTGGACTTAAGGGAGGGAGGGAGGGAGAGTGGCCAGCAGGGAGACAGGTGGGAGGGGTGGGAAAAAGAAGTGGCGGTGGGAGAGGAGAGGCCCGGCCATGGAGAGTGTCTCACTCGGCCGGCCAGCTAACCAGCCAGCCCAGAGTCACCTGACGAGGGGCCTGCGGGTGGATGATAGACGACGCATCCCCCTGGGAGAGGCATGATGGACTCCGGGAGGCGTGATGGACTCCGGGAGGCTCGGTGTTTTGAGGGGTGCCCCTCCTGCCGCCGCTGCAGATGACTCTTATCCTGCCGCCCCCACTGCCATCACCCCCGCCGCTGCAGCTGCTGATCCCGCCCACCCCCCCCACTGCCACCACGGCCACTGTCATCGTCCCCATCACCAAGTTTGGGCACTCGGTGCCAAAAAGATTCGCCATCCCTGATATATAACTTTAAAAGTCATATAAAAGATCTGTCAGTTGTTTCAAGTTTCCACGCTATAAATAGTGAAATAGTTATCTATCTGAATCATTTAATCCATAATGAGTTTCTAAGAACATCTCATTTTAGTTTATTGAAAGAATGTGAGGGTATTTTGAGATAAAATACTGTTGATTCTGGAAATCAGAATGTAGGTAGGAACAAGTTTCAGTTAAACCTGATTGCAAACCAACATGAGAGAAGGAAGCAGATCTGCAGAAGTTATTAATCCTATAAACATTGTCATTACTAGGAATGGGCGCCTTACAAAAAACGAAATGCTCTAGTTTCATTGTTTCATTAGCTTATGAATTGCTCCGTAAGCTAATGAAACAACAGGCAGGATTTTGTTTTGGATAGTAACAAAATGGCTGGGTTTTTTCCATTTTTAAACAAACCATTTTGTTACTATCTAAAATGGCTCCCCTGGGCCATTTGATTGGTAGCTCCTCTGGACTCTTCCCTTTAAGCCCTACAAATTTGGAGAGGTTTGGGGTTAAAAGGCTGAGAAATTAAGCTCCAAAAGGGGTGCCCCTAGGAATCTTTTTTTCTAATTAGAATAAGCTCCAGCTTAGCTTGGATTCCGATTGCAATTAGGAAAAAAAAAATCCTAGGGGCACACCCATTGGAGCTTAATTACTCAGCTCCCTTACCCGCAAACCTTTTCAAATTTGTAGGGCTTACCTAAAATTGTTTGCTCCTCTTTAGGACCTAGGGCAGCACAGCAGTTTGTTTTTGTTTCATTAGTTACTAAACTACTTTAAAGTTTTGTTAGTAACAAAATGAATTGAAATGAAACGGGTATGGAAACAAAACGAAATGAAATGAAACACATTTTTTTTTCATTTTGTGCCCATCCCTAGTCACTATCAAAATACATCATTAAAATTGATTGTTTCAAGCCACAAAGTAACCAAATCAATCTACTAAAATAAAGTAAGTTTAAATCCACTACTTCAAGATAACAATGCCTTCATTTTATTTTTTCCTTGCTAAAAATTGTATTTCTGCATACTAAAATAGGGGAATATGATTTCTTCCACATTTGTTAATTGCATTCTTTCATTATTAATTTCATTTCATTATTAATAAATTAATAAATTAATAAATTACAAATTACAGAAAAGGGACAGGAAAAGTTTAGCAGAGGGTCTAATAATCACAGAATCCTAGTGGCATATTTAATGTGATACGGTCAGTCATCATGCAAAGTAAAACTGCCTGGCGAGTGCTGATATGGATACTTAAACTCTATAAAATTATTACTTCTTACAGCATCATCAAAACTGTAATTGAATTTCTTTCTGGATAAATTATGCACCCCCACTGAGCCCAAAATGGATGTTGTGTTGTAGAAGAGTTTCCTACTGATGGAGAGTAAAAATTAACTCATTTCAGTGCCAATCCTTTGCTCTCATTTGCTGAGAAAAGAAAACATCCTTTCTGATTGATACAACTTTCTAATCTATTTAGTACAAGAGAAAAGACACTAATGGAGGAATAATGTCCCTGTAGTCCTTTGCAACCTTTTCATTCAAAGGAAAAGATGATGAACAAATAACTATGCCCCATTTTCGCACCTAAAAATGAGGTGTATGTATAAAACAGCTAATATTAACAACATACACATTATTTGAAAGGGAAAGGTCAGATTCCATGGAGGAATATCTGAGTGCTGTCACAGGGCTCCTGATTTAGACTCCTTATGAGAGACTTATAGATTTGTGCTTTAGATACATCACTCACCAATAATTTAATTGTGGTCACAGAAGGTTTTGTACATTGCTTTATATCCATTCAATACTTCTTTCCTGGATACCCTTCAAAATGTTGACTTAAAAGTTCAAAAATGAATCCTTCTTTATTATTTAGTAAGCAAACAATCTTTATTATTTAGTAAGCAAATAAGAGCTTAAAATGTAGGATACAATTGAGTATATAAAACTAAATGAGTATATGTTGCAAAATTGACAGTCTTCTAATACAGAAACCTCTTGTTCACATACACACAGAGACACACACACCATTTGTTATCTATAAACATGTAGGATTTACTACATGTGTGACAATGGCAAATAATTCAATTTTGGTAATTTAAAGGAAGCAATAATTAGACTGTTTTCTTAATAAAAAGAAATAATTAAACTCTCATACAAGTTGTTTGTGAAATGAAGCTTGCTGTATTCTGTATTCTTCTACATGTTCCATAAACCTGGAAGAAATCTATTGAAGTTATGCATAGTCAAAACAATCTGTCATGGGACTCTAGATTTCCTGTGGTTCTGGTATACCAACATGTCCTACTGTTTATTTAAGTAATGTCCTGAACCAGGGATCTCCTAGGCCAAGTAGGCTGTGTAGTAGCCCCCTTGAGATACAATTGGACAGATGATGTAACTCACTGATATTATATCTGGACACTGCAATACATTGTGTATGTCTATTACATGCCTTTTACACCTTCCACATTTTAAAATGTTACCAATATTAATTTCTTATTTTTCCTGCCAAGATGTTTTTATTAAAATTCATAGCTGACAGAAGCAAAAGTATGAGTAGGCATAAAAATGGCAAGTGGTACTGTGAAAGGCTATCATCAAAAATGCACCCTCACTTTACAGGTTACAAACTTCTGTTCCCTTAATATTAGGTGCCATCCAAAATGCATCTCTCCCAGAATGCTGTGGTCACCATTTGCATACTTGGATTTAAAGGGAAATAGTATAAAGATAAGGCTATTAATGGTTACCTGTTTCTCTAGTACCAGAGGCAACATGTTTTTAAATACCACTTGCTAGCAAACATTTGCAGTTCTATTCATATCCTTCTTGCATTTTCCCCATACTGGTTCCCACAGGCATGTTGGCAAAAACACTAGACAGGCCTTTGCTGTGATCAAGCATATGTTCTTGAATCACATTCAGATATTTTAAGTACAAAATCCCTTTTTCCTTAAACATCTAACTCTTAACTTTATATTTTGAAGTGGAATTTTAACACAGTTCATGTAATGCAGATTAACAAAAAAAATATGAAGTCTAACCCACTCCTCTGCATCCTGAGTAGAGATGGGCATGAAACGGAAAAAAAAATTGTTCCATTATTTGTTATTCATTTCGTTATATAACGAAATGAATAATGAAAATTGTGATGAAACTGGAATGAACCGAACAGAACCACGAAAATTAGGTTCGTTACATTTAGTTTTCGTTAATGGCGACACACAATGAAAGGAGCTGTTTTTAAATGTTAAAAAATGTCCTGAATATCCGTAAAAACCCAGCGATAATTATTTATTCTGCCTGATAATACCTACCAGGGGGGTTGGGATCCTTAAAATGTGCATTTATGTCTTTTCTCAGATTGCTGTATTTTTTTTCCTTTAAGGGGAGTTAGGGGATATCGACCCAAAATGGCTCCCAGATGCCTAGTATTGATTTCTTGGGTATTAAAACGCCCTGGACATTCGTGCCCATCTCTAGTCCTGAGTAACAGATAAATTGTAAGAGCCTAACTCTGTAGTAGGATCAACAGAACGATGTCTTTGAAGATTCTCAGTAATCCAGATGAGGTTATCTGGAAGTTGAGTGATGGCAATTGTAATTCTTTTATTGTGAGATTGAAACATTTCACTACTCATTCAAGTGGCTTCGTCAGTCCAAGGAAAGTTGGTGAAAGGCCTCCACTTTATAGTTCACCTTGGTTTCATGCCTCCCTGGTCTGAATAAACTTGTTAGGGGGATAGTGGCCTGAATAGGCTCATTAGATGTACAATGGTCTGAGGTATGTGAAAGTCCCACCTCACACAACCCAGGCTATTGTACATTTAATGAATCTGTTTAGGCCATTATGCATCTAATAAACCTATTCAGGCCAATCTCCACCTAACAAGCCTATTTAACCAGGGAAACATGAAACCAAGGTGAACCTTGCACCAACTTTTCTTAGACTAACTAAGCTACTTAGATGAACAGTGAAATGTTTTGATCTAGTCCAGTTACCATGAATCAACTTCCAGATCAGAAGAACTGATCTTTCATTATATCTGTTGCCACCTTAAAAATTAGCAGCAATACAGTATACATTAAATTACTTCTTCTGATCACTACCATTCTCATGCTGGAAAACAGAAATCTCAAAATTTAATATAGAACTTCTAACTGAAGCTCCCCCCATGTTGAATTACTCAGTGGTAGAACATCCTAAAATATAAGCACAAAATCTATAATATGGATCCTGGGAGAAGACAGAGGGAAGAGCTGTTGGCATACGTCTGTAGTCTCTCTGTTTCATAATATTTGATGGGCAGTTTGGGAAATGGAGAATCACAGGTGTCAATAAGAGCAACACATACAATGGAGAAACATACACACCCTATAATCTCTCACATAAACTAATGTTGCAATGCCCATTCTGCAGAATGAAGGCTAGGAAGCAATGTACCAATTTCCAAAACCTTTCCCTTGAGTTAGGCGATCTGAGGAAGAAAAATTATATTGGTCTGAAAACTCTACAAAGCTGTTGAATGTACATTTTTGAAGATGTCATCTCACCCTTTGGGGGAAAATGGTGGGGGGAGGTTGGTGTTAGTCAAGAAGATTATCACTGGGAAGCAAAGTAAAAGACATTCATACTATATGAAAGAGAGAAAATGAAGTACAGAAACAGGTGATACCTTTAACTGACTACTAAGAACATCAAACAAACAAAATAATCAGAAAACAAAAAAATAGAAAACTTTCGATGATAAATCATCTTCAAATAACACAGCCTGCAAGTTATTTTCAAGTTTCTACTCAGCTAGCATTTTGGAATTTATGGGGCATCTTTTAAAAACAGAGGACAGGCAAGCTATTTGGGTACCACCCCAGACAAAAAGAAACTCATTTTAAAAAGTGGTTTTGGAAGAAAAAGTACTAATACCACAGGCAGTCAGAAAGGGAGAAAAGGGGGTGCTCAATCTAATCAAGCCTGAACTCTCACTAGAGCAAGTATGTGTCAACTGAAGATATTCTAGCATGCACATATACTGAAAACACAGTAATGAGTAGAAAAGACAATATTGCTGGGAAAGTAGGTAGGAGACAGTCAGAAAAGACAGGGACTTAACAAAAGGGGAAGCTACCATTGTTGGTATGCAAGGTCTAAGTAGAACGTATTAGAAAACATACTGGAAGCATTGCTATGAAGTGGAGAGGCAACAGGAACTGGAAACAGCCTAAGTTGAAGTTTGTTGGTTTGCAAGATCTTAACAGAGATTTTAATAACAGTAAATTCTGGAGGTCATTAATTCATACAGTTACCACATGTCAAAAGTGACTTGATGACACATAATATCTTTAGAACTTTGTTCTTATTTATGAGACAGGTGGAATATTTGAAACTATAACTTGATATTCTGAATACTGTAGGCACCAAAGCTCTGTTAATATCAAGTAAAAGCATTCTGAACAACAAAGCAAAAACCAGTAATTTTACAGCTTAAATGAGTGAGCTTCTGCATATTTGCTCTTTATTTAAAAACATATTTTAAAATAAGTAATATCTCAGATAACTAATGCTCCTGATAACGAATTTTTCAGATAACAAATGGAAATTTTGGGATGTAGGATTGCCTCAGATAATGAATGTTTCCTATGAGCTGTCTCAGATAATGAATGTATCAAACTGCCTTGCAAAAAAAAGTGTACCCAGGATGAATTGCAGGAAAGGGAGGAATTAGAACATTTTTTCATGGTGTTTTGGAGCCATTCTGAACATGTTTTGCTGAGGGATTTGTACTTGGAAAGGTAGGGAACTAGCGTTTATTAATTAAAAGCCAGTGAAGATACCAGCCGGAAGCAAGTTAAACCTGATTGGTCTATAAGCAACATGTGACTGTCTATTCCCGTGCTTGTGAACAGTCTGAGGAAAGAAGAGACATTTTTGGGAGCGGATTTTATGACTGCACATGAAGAAATCTAACGTAAATATGTAGGTTAGAAATACAGAGAGGCTCTCCACTTCAAGGCCTCAGGAAAATTAGAGTAGGAGTCATTCTTTGTTATGTTTTAGAGAGAAGTAATATTTTGTGTAACCTCCAGTAGTTTTAATAAATAGATCTTTAATTATAAAGACACTGCCTTGAAAGTGTTCTTGGTAAGTCACAGCAAACAGGCTGGGAGTTCACAAATGAACCCACGAGGCTTTAGTTTCCAGGACCCTGCATTCTTTGGCTGCGGTTGATTTATGGAAGGGAGGACACCTGGGTAAATAGCCCATTCCCTGGGTAGCTATGTGGGAAATCCTGGTACAGTACATGGGGTCCTGACTGACAGGGTCAAAAGATCAGATTGCCCCAACATTATAACAGACTTCTACTTTTAAGGCTAATGTTAGCAGCCTGGTCTCAGACATTCTTTTTCATTCTTCAACAAAATGTGTCTTTTGATTCTGTTTCTGTCTCCTTTCATTGCCCTCCAAACAGCTCCTTTCCCAGGCCACAAAGCTGCTACATTGTATCTACTTTGCAAGCCTCTTGCTGCCAAGCCTGTTCCATACAGGCTCAAACTGGTCATTTTTCCCTTTTGAAATACCATTTTTTACTTCAGCCTTTGCATCCTAGATTCTTTCCCAATGTTAAAAAAGTGGGGTCAAGATAAGTGAGACTGGCATCTTCAATTGATTTTATCTGTTTTAACCCTGGGGATGTTTGAAATTCCTTGTTTCTGCATGGGAGGGGACAGTTTGATTTTCTTTAAAATTCTCAAATCTGGCACAGAGTAAGAACATCTGTGCCAAATTTGAAGCCCAGTTTCAGTATATTTTTATGAGTTGCTCCCATTTTTAGACTTGCCTTACAGAATGTTTATTTGCTCTGCTGCACAATAACATAGCTCTACTACTGTACAGCTATAATATACAATTCACAACATTACGGTGTGGAAAACAAAAGGGGCTGCAGATGTCTGTGTTATGCAGTCTAAAGTTTCTCAGGATCATTAGAGCCACACAGGGCAATAAAAGTTATTATTCCCACATATTAGGGAAAGATTTGTTCTCATCCCAAAAGCCCTTGTGTTCCTCTTATTCCAATATCTTCAGCCCTCGTGAACTTTGTAGCATTTGTTTGTCTTGAAAGTGGATGAGGGGCACATGCATCAGAGGGGCTTATTGACTTCACTGTCGTCCGTAGTCTTCCTGTTAATCAGAAACAAGTTCTGTCTATACAGGCTATGGCGGATAGGTTTCTTGAAGACAGACTTCTCTCTAGCTCAAAGGCTGCACTTTCAAGACAGCTTGTCTAAAATAAGAAGGTGTGGCCAAAATGACCAATCAGAAAATATTTAAGATTTCCTCCTCCTCCTCCTCCTCCTCCTCCTCCTCCTCATCCTCCTCATCATCATCATCTGAATAATATTTATTTATTTCATTCAATAAATATCTAGCAGAAGTTGATTGATTAGATGGGGCCAGTAGTAGTAAATGTTTCATTATTTTGGTGGGAAGTGCCTGCTGCGTTGAAAGAGACAGTGGTCCTCTTGAGGAGGACCTTTCTGAACCCATATCACTTGAAAATGTGATGGCTGAACAACTGATATTCTTCAAGGAAATAAATTATTTGGATTCATTTCAATTTACAGTGGTACTCCGACTTAAGAGCAGCTCGAGTTAAGAGCAATTTGACTTAAGAGCAGAAAACTGTTGGCATTTTAACTGCCGCCTTACTAATTTTAGATATGGTCTGCTTGACTTACAATTTTTTTCCATTTTTTTGATTTTTTTAAACTTATTTTTTCAATTTTTTAGATAGGTACCCTGACTTAAGAGTAGTTTGACTTAAGAGCATGCATTCATAATGGATTAAATTCGTAAGTTGAGGTACCAATGTAGTTTTAGGGTATAGTTTTGCACTTAAATGGCCTTGATCATCCTGGTTGATGAGCCTCTCCAGAGCAAGGACAGGGGGATATTACTCTGTTGCTCTGCCTGAATCTCAGCGGCTTTTGATACCACTGATTTTGGACTGGCTCCATGGAATGGGAAGAGGTGTTGTGTTGTTATTGTTCAATTTCTATCTGTAGGATCACTTCCAGAGAGTAGCATGGGGAATGTTTAACATCTGTATGAAGTTCCTAAGAAAGGTCATTTGGCATTTTGCGTTTCATTAGTTTTCAAAGTAGCTTTGTCAGTCTAAGGAAAGTTGGTGCGAGGCCTCCAATTTATAATTCACCTTGGTTTGACACCACTCTGATGTGAATAGGCTTGTTAAGTGGACAGTGACCTGAATAGGCTCATTAGGTGGATCATGGCCATGGCCTGAATAAGCTCATAAATGTACCATGGCCTGGAGCATTTGAAAGTCCCACCTATTTTTACAGTAATCCCTCATGACTGCTGGGTGTTCTCACTCGGCTAGGCGCACGCAGGCATTGGGGCAATATCCAAGCAGCCCTGGGCCTGGGGCAAGCTTCAGAAACCAAGCGCAGACCACTTCCACAGCCCAGAGGTCACTTCTGGTCTACCGTAAGTCCCTTCTGGGTCATGCAGAAGCCTGGTAAGCCTACTACAGGCCTACCACTCAGCCTATGAGAAGAATCCTGCAGCAACGTGCAGCAAGGAGAAACAGGGATAGAATCAATTGGGTTCATAGGAACCTCCAATCTGACAGCCCAAAATTTTAGCAGAATGGTATCTGGGGAGAGAGGGTGTATCCCCTGTTTTGAGATAAAGATGGCAACCTGAGCTAGAGGGTTTCATAGAAGCAACAAGTATTTTGACCCACATCTACGTTCCTGGTTTCCTGGCCTTGCCTCTTGTTCCTGCTCATGACCTGGCCTATGGACTGCTCTCTAGACAACAGATTTGGTTCCTCCTTGGACTTGGTGTTTGTAATTACTCTGGCTACATCTCCTGTTGGGTTTCCTGGTTTCTGACCTCAGCAAGGACTGGACTCTGTGTGTGTGTGTGTGTGTGTGTGTGTGTGTGTGTGTGTGTGTGTGTGTGTGTGT
>JAHTLZ010000379.1:6177981-6235700 GCA_023846285.1 Phrynocephalus versicolor
GAGACAGTTGCTTGTGATGTATTTGTTGTACTTTGCAAGTAATTATATATCTCTTAAAGAAACAGGAAAGTTATGCACTATAACAGAAAATGAACACCACCTCGAGTTTTGTATCATAAGGACATGTTTGTTTGTTTGTTGATACAGTTCCAGTATACATAAATGAAAACAAAGGAATGGTCACAGATTTTGGTGTTTATTAACTGCTGAATAGCTCAATATAGTTCAGGTTTCTGGCTGTGGAGTCAGAGGTTGGAAGTTTGATTCCCCGCAATGATTTCTTGTCAGGGGCTAGCCCAGTGGTTCTCAACCTGGGGGTCCCCAGATATTCCTGGACTGCAACTCTCAGAAATCCTGGCCAGCTCAGCGAGTGATGAAGACTTCTGGGAGTTGCAGTCCAGGAACATCTGGGGACCCCCAGGTTGAGAACCACAGACTCTATGATGCATAGGATCCCTTTCAATTCAACAGTCCGAAGATTCTAACTGAGTGGTTCCCACCCTCAGGTCCCCAGATGTTCATGGAATAAACTGCCAGAAGCCTTTATCACTCACTGTGCTAGCTGGGGTTTCTGGGAGTTGTAATCTGAGAACATCTGGGGACCTAAGGTTGGGAACCACTGTTCTAATTCATGATTCATCAACAATAGATGGGAATGAACAAAGAAAATGGGAATAGGTTCTATTTCACTGTGAATAAACTAAGTTTATAAAAATAACGGCCTACAGTTTGCCAAAGGATAATACAGAAGCCAAAGGGAGGGATAAGAGAAGTAAACCAATGTTGACACCAAACATGTTCATCCAGAATAAAAACTTCCAAATATTCCATGAAAGATAGCACATAATCTGGCTCTCTGGTATTTATGTTATGATGACATTTTATTGACAGAAATTACATAAAGATAAAGTTTTATCAGATTAATACATGTATTTGCCAAACAGTGTCTCAGATTCTTCAAATCTTTGTTGGAGGGGAATAGAAGAGTTTAATTTGTCACACTTATCAGTGGTCAAGGGTTAATAAAATTTTATCTCTAGTAATAGAAGGAGGTTTTACAGTTAACCCCCTCCCTGCTCCACCCAGTAGCTTGCCATTTGGTATACGTAAAAAAACAAGGTCACTCCACCTGTGCAAAAAGGCAGAAAAACGGAGAGTATGCCATCTGATATGTAATGTACTGTAAATCTCACTAAAAGGTCAGAAAAAATACTACTCAATGTTCCAATCAGGACTTACAAAATATCATCATTAAGTGCACTTTCTAAGTCCACTATGAAATAGCAACATACAAATTATATGCCATTTAAAGTGCTTGCCATTTCTGCCCACACAGTTCATGAGCATAACTTTGATGTGTTTTTGACTGTCAATATGATTGAAGATTTAACAACACCTTGGCTCAAAGAATCAAAGCATCTATATTTTTAACACATTTATGTTTCAATTCAGCATCCACAACAGCAAAAGGGCAACTAGGCTGAAATTAGAAGTCACTATTTTTTATCTTTAGTTATCCATAATGATTTTTTAAAACATTGGATGCCTATCAGAAATTTTATTTGTTTCTTTGTTTCATTTCTATCCCACTTTTACACGTGAATTGCCATAAACTCTTGTGAAAACTCGGTAGGCATTAACTGTTGTTCATTGAGTTGCATGACTTGGTGCAACAGATAATGCCTTCAGGGATTTTTTTTTAATTTACAGCAGTTCATTTTCAAAAGTCACACTATTTGCATAATAGTATAAGAGGATTGCCTGTGTCCTGACATATGCACAACATTTCATACATGCCCAAGGTAGCCTCTCTGTTACCTAACCTGAAAAGTGAACTGCTCCAAAACAATAAACTTGAGATTTTCTAATCCCAAACCAATGGTTGCCTTGGCTAGCCAAAGAAGGGATAGTGTTGGACATCATGGAAGGTGGCTTACCAACAGAGTCCTGATCTAGCAGCCATAGAAGCATAAGTTCACACTTGGAAAACTGCTTACCGGAGCCTCTAGTTAGTGAGTTTTACTGTATAAATTCTACTCACTCCACTAACATCTCCCCATGCCCTCTCCTGCTGGATTACAGAAAAACCTAGCTGACAAAGTAGGGTGTAGGCAACCGCACCCCCCATCAACAATGTCTCTGTAACACAATCCAAACTGGCAAGTTCATTTGGAATTTGATCTTAAATGAATGTTGTTCCCTGTTGTTTAAAATAAAAAAAATCAACAATCTGGGGGTAGAATTTCAAATTCTTTGTCATCATCTCTTCTTGAGTAATATGTAACCCAAAGAAAGGAATGGAGAATCAGTAGTTTACTCTTCTTTGTCTGTAACTGCTTGATTGCAAACTCCAACCATCTCTCTCTCTCTCTCTCTCTCTCTCTCTGCCAATAACTACCTGAAAGTTTGCACACACACAAGCAAAAAGCAAGTAGACAAATTTATAGTTTCTAAAGCCAACAAAATTTACCTAAAAACTTCTGCTTAAGAAGAAACATCACTGCTTACCTCTGGACAGATATGTTTAGGATCCTGGCCTAATCCTGTTAGATTCCTCATCATAGATCCATTCTGGATATTAATTGCCAAACAGTGAGCTGATAACCATATTGGATTTTTTTTTGTTTAGATTTATTTATTTATCTATTTATTTTGGCTATGTCATATGCTTGGCTCCTGTGTACATAGATGTAAACACAGAAACATCACAAACCTAATGGGGGTTGATTACTTCCTTTAACATGCTGTGCCCTGAGTCATACAGTATGTATGGGAGCTGATTATTATGTAGATGATTCAACCTCTTATTTCTTGTGTTTGGTCTAAGAGCTCTGTACACTGGAAGTACTCATATAGTTTTCTTAAGCCCATACCTGAATCGAACACTTTTTTTCAATTTAAAGAATTTCAAATTTAATTTTTCTATTATTATTTTTTCATTTTCATGAGGGATTTCAAGACTTTTTAAAATTCTTGTATTTTTCAACATTGTTTCTTTTCCTTCACATAACTAAAAGTCTCACAACCATGGGGCTTTCTTCTGTTTACTACAGGCATAACATTTTTTAAAACCTCCCTCTTTCTCTGAAAATTGGATTTAACTACAAACATACTTCTATTAGACTTCCAACAATCTCCACCCACACATAAAATTGACCACACTAAATACATATTAAATAGGTAGGAGATTCCCAGTGTCACCTAAGGATATTTGAAGATCTGTTCCTTGTTAAAGCTAATGGATAAAGATTGCCTAAACCCCCTTAGTGCCTTTGAAAACCACAACCAATAAACATGCTTTTTTATTACCCTTTATAGCAATATAAAGGGTAATAATAAAAGCTTCTTTAAATATGTTAGAAGTAGAAAACCTGCCAGAGAACCAGTTGGCCCTCTGGATGGTGAGGGAGGAAAAGGGGAGGTTAAGGAGGACTTGGAAATTGCAGAGAAATTAAATGAGTTCTTTGCATCTGTCTTCACGACAGAAGACCTTGAGCAGATTCTGCTGCCTGAACAGCCCCTCTTGACTAAAGAATTAAATCAAATACAGGTTAAAAGATAGGAGGTTTTAGGACTAATTGACAAATTGAAGATTAACAAGTCACCGGGTCCAGATGGCATCCACCCAAGGGTTATTAGGGAACTGAGAAATGAAATTGCAGATCTCTTAACGGTAATATGCAACTTGTCTCTTAAAACGGCCACAGTGCCGGGGGACCGGAGGATAGCAGATGTCACACCAATTTTTAACAAAGGAAGGAGGGGGGGCCCAGGAAACTACAGGCCAGTTAGCCTTACATCTGTCCCGGGGAAGATGGTGGAAAGCCTCATCCAAGAGAAAATCTTAAAACACATAGAAGAACAAACCTTGCTGAGAGAAAATCAGCATGGCTTCTGCAAGGGTAAGTTTTGTCTGACAAATCTTTTAGAATTTTTTGAAAAGGTCAACAGGCATGTGGATTTGGGTGAAACGGTGGATATAGTCTGTCTGATTTTTCAAAAGGCTTTTGATACAGTCCCTCACCAAAAGCTGCTGATAAAATTGCACAGTCAGGGGATAAGAGGGCAGGTCCTCTTATGGATTGAGAACTGGTTGAGATCCAGGAAACAAAGAGTAGGTGTCAATGGGAAATTTTCACAATGGAGAGAGGTGAAAAGCGGTGTGCCCCAGGGATCTGTCCTGGGACCGGTGCTTTTCAATCTGTTCATAAATGACCTGGAGACAGGGATAAGCAGTGAGGTGGCCAAGTTTGCAGATGACACAAAACTTTTCCGTGTGGTAAAAACCAGAGAAGATTGTGAAGAGCTTCAGAAGGATCTCTCCAAACTGGGGGAATGGGCTACGAAATGGCAAATGCATTTTAATGTATCCAAATGTAAAGTAATGCATATTGGGGCAAAAAATCAAAACTTTATCTATCAACTCATGGGCTCCGAGTTATCCGTGACGGATCAGGAAAGAGATCTTGGTGTGTTGGTGGACAGCTCCATGAAGGTGTCTCCCCAATGTGTGGCAGCGGTGAAGAAGGCCAATTCCATGCTAGGGATTATCAAAAAGGGGATTGAAAATAAAACAGCCAACATTATAATGCCATTATACAAAACAATAGTAAGGCCGCACCTGGAGTATTGTGTACAATTCTGGTCACCGCATCTCAAGAAAGACATAGTGGAACTGGAAAAGGTGCAGAAGAGAGCGGCTAAAATGATTACTGGGCTGGGGCACCTCCCTTATGAGGAAAGACTAAAACATTTGGGGCTCTTTAGTCTGGAAAAAAGGCGCCTGACGGGGGATATGATTGAAACGTACAAAATAATGCAGGGCATGAGTAAAGTGGATAGAGGGAAGCTCTTCTCCCTCGCACAAAATACCAGAACTAGGGGACATCCACTCAAATTGAGGGCTGGGAGAGGAAGAACAGACAAAAGAAAATATTTTTTCACCCAGCACATTGTTAGTCTATGGAACTCCCTGCCACAGAATGTGGTGATGGCATCTGGCCTGGACGCCTTCAAAAAGGGATTGGACAGATTCCTGGAGGAAAAGTCCATCACGGGTTACAAACCATGATGGAGATGTGTAATTCCCCAGGCTTAAAACCAGGGTACTTCAAGGGCCAGATGCAGGGGAGTGCTATCAGGAGACAGATATCTAGTCTCATGCACTCCCAAACGCATCTGGTGGGGCCACTGTGAGATACAGGAAGCTGGACTAGATGGGCCTTTGGCCTGATCCAGCATGGCTCTTCTTATGTTCTTATGTTCTTATGTTACAAATTGTATAATATGACAGCTGATTAAGAGAATTCTACCTTTAATAATGATGTAGAGCATACAGTAAAAGTGAGTCCTTATTAGAAGCTTAACAAAATTATACCAGAAATACAAGTGCTACTCTCCATAATATAATGGGGAGAAAAAAAGGAAGAGCTTTTTGATTGACTTCTTGATATAGTGATTCTGAAACTTTAACTCTCTTCAGTATGATAATAAATTACATTTAGCTCTTGTGTGCTGTTCAGTAGCTTGCTACAACAGTATTAACATGTACATAATGAAATTAGGATGTTCAATCTAGTTATGTTTGTTTTCAGCTCAAACCAGCAAGATACCCGTTAAATATTCAATTTGTAAAATATCTATGCAATTTACTTCACTATGATTAAACCAGAATGAGAAAGTGACACTCAAAATTGGTTTAACCACCAAAACATTTCATGGTCAACACACAAAACAGAAAAGATGTCCTGAGTCCTCTCATCCTTTCCTCTCCACAGTTCCCAAGGAATGCAAGTACACAGCTAAGTATATATGTGTTTTGTTAATACCCATGGAGACCATACCATATCTAGCAGCTGTATCCATTATGAACTAGATTGAGCCTGCGCTAATTTAGCATCGCCCATATAAATTTTCTTCTGGAATTGAGGATATCAGAAGAGTAATATAGAGCTAATTGCAGCAAAGTTATATGAAAGTCACTTACAGATTCAACTGAATTAACATTTGTGAAGCACGCTCCATAGTCTTTTTATATTGCACTAGGTTCTAATTGCCTGATTTTCCCCTTGTCTTGTAATCAGTGTTAACTAGAAAATTTAATATGTTTCACAAAAGAAAATTCATTAGCATTTAACTTAGATCTCTTCTTTTGTTCACTGTATAGCAATCTTTACAAATCTTTAAAAGACTGCAAGGTTAAGAAACAACAAAAAGTTTTGAACAAAGTTAGATAGAGAACTTGTAAGCTGTTATGGAAGCAACTCAAGTGGGGGAACATGCCCATCTACGTGTGTAACGGGGCTAATACAGTATTTCAGCCAAAATAATTGAGTCAATAAGCCTTCAGAGGTTCAGAGTTGAAACAACTGTTCATCTATTGTACTAAGCAAGGATGTGAACCTGAATTCCATTGATCCAGCTAGAATGATACACCCTTGGCAAAACTATCAATGTTTCATTTCTGTCTGTTATACTTTGTGTGGCTCAAATGCTTCTTTTCCTGTGAAAGACACAAAAATAGTGTACTTCTAATTTCTGTCTAGTCCTTTGCTGTTCTATATGATGAATTGGAAGAAAAAATTGTTAGGAAACAGAGATGCTTTTAATGTATAATACAAGTTACTTCAAAAATGTAAATCATGCTGACAATAAACAAAACCCATCACAGCCATGCTAATGAAATATGTGGGCAGAAATGGCAAGCAATTTACATGTCACATGATTTGTATGTTGCTATTCAACAACTGACATAATAATTAAGTTCTTTAAATAATAAACAAACTGAGTAAAACCTACATCAGTTCACTGCTTGCTAGAGAGAGAGAATAGAGGAGCTCTACAGATGAGGTTGCATTACAAAAAAGGCCAGTGTTCCCACCATCGTAGCCTATAGGAGAGCTGAGACAAAGAACAGCCATCTCTAAGGAGGACCACAAAGTACTGGTAAACTCGTATAAAAAATAGTATTTTAGACATTCTGGCCCCAAGCTGTTGAGACATGACCCAGCTCCTAGAACTAGAAGCAGAAAAAAAATTATTTATCACAATTGTCATAGGAAAAGTACAACATGGTTTACATAGCATGCACTAAGCAGAGCAACAGTGGCATTCTGCAACAAGCCTAGGTCCCCAAACACTCTTTAAGGGCAGCCTACATTGAACATGTTGGAGTAACCTAACTAGGGAGATATGAGTCATGGCTCATCTGGCTTGATCCATTTTATGGTCAGAGTGGTACCAATATAAAATAAGGCATGTAGTGATTGATGTAGTAACTGCAGCTAGATTTTTCTAGGGTATGTAGTGGAAGAAGGCAGAGATACTGAAACAAAAAATAATTGACAGAGAAATGTCTGGAAGTTGCATAAATGGGACATACTCTTGGAAAAGTTAAAGAGGCAATAAAAATTGAATAGGACTAATATAGTATATAATCAATACACTTAATTAGTGATGTAACAAAGAATGTGATTGTACTCTGCTCCCCTGCCTTTTTTCTCTGCCTTTACTTCTCCTTCTCCTTCTCCTTCTCCTTCTCCTTCCCCTCCCCCTCCCCCCTTTCCCTCTATTTCTTCTTTAATGTAATTTATAAATTTTATATATAAAGAGTGATACCAATAAAGAACACTGCTGATGAATCAGCAAAAGTCAGATGAAGCAAGGACATACACCTATATTTCATATTTTGCTTACATTTATATGCTCTGACAAATACAAATTCAGAGAATGTTACTGGTGTTTAAGTTTAGCTGTCATCTCATTAGTTAATTTTTGTCTCGTTAATTTTATAACCTTAATAATACAGTAGTCCACCACCCATTCACGGTTCATATATTGCGGTCCTGCTCTATCGCGGGACCACAGTATATGAAAAAGGCTCCCTGGGGTAAGGGGGAAAGGCCTGTTTCACGCCTCCCTTACTTACTGGCACTGCCACAAATGGACCTGCAAGGGCCTTCCTGAGCTTTCTGGAGGCCCCCAAAGGCCCAGGAAGGCCCTTGCAGGCCCATTTAGGGCAGCACCAGGCTGGGGGTAAATACAAAAGGCCCCAGCTAGGTGCCTCAGGCCTGGCCTGGCCTGCATCTGCATATCACAGATTTTCAATTATTGCGGATCGGGTCGGGTCCCTAACCCCCACAATATGCGGGGGATCACTATAATAACTTTATCTGTACGGGGCTGACTATTCTTTATACATGTTGCATTGAGAACATTTATAACTGAGACACTCCTATATCTATTATGTCATTGAGTACTCCATATCATATAAGCACTGTAGATGTCTAGTTCTTGCATCTGGATTTTTTCAGTTCCTATTTTAGCTCCCCACTGTCCCTTATGCAATATTGCATATTTTGGACTTTCACATCCTGTGGCAGTTTAGCAGAGGGAATATAGTATGTGCAGCAACCTTGAAGTAAGTCCAGTGTCCCCATCAGGGTCTTAAATACTGGGGTACTGTCAGAATTCCAGCACAAGTGGATCCATAAGCATTCAAATTAGGAGCAAATTACAAAGCCACTTGAACCTTGTGCCCCCTCTACAGTCATTGGTCAGAGTACCAATAATTTACCTGATTTTTTTTAAAAAAACCACCTTAGAAGAAACCTGATCCCTTTTTAAAAATGCTACACAAATGCCTTATGGGATTTGTAGTTGGAGTTAAAGCCTCCTGACACTCTCTCAATGCTACAGTTAGAATGGGGTCATGACTGGAACCTTAAGGAAAATTCATATTTAGTAATCAGAAAGTTTACTGAAGGACTTATTGGAAGAACAATATAAAAGAAAGGATGAGAAATCAGTCGTGCCAAATTATATAAAAATGTCCATCTTTTATCATTTATGTGTAACTATATATAAAATTCAGGGAAATAATAGGTAGTGTATGATCTACAATAAGGTGGGAGTGGGTGTAGGAAAGATAAGACTACACATTGGTCTGGGTGGGCAGAATGCCATCAGCTCATGCCGCATCTCTCGCTAGCCTGGCTGAGACTCTTCATTAGGAGTGACAAACAAGCATCACACACGTGGGAGTGGTGGATAATCATTGACCATAGGACAGAGGAAGACGGAGGACAGATGGTCTTCAGTCATGTATGAATTCCATTGGTGGGGGGAGTATGCACCCTTATCTAGGAGGAAATGCTGCCTAGTGAGGACTCATTGATAAGGGAGAGAGGAAGGAGCTTTGGGCTGGTCACAGACCAGATGTGTTTGACTATCTGATATCTGGGATTGCCATTGTTTCCCCATGCCTCCTGAGCTATGCCAGGTCCAGGTCAGCTTAACCACACCGGGTTCCCTGCTTGCTCTCTGGACATGTTTGTCCAGGGCTTAGGCTGCCTCAGTGCTGCCAGGTCATTTTGGGGTTCAGAGCCTATTGGAATAAGGAATCACCACAAGTGGGTTGGGGATGGGTGGTAGCACCAGTAGATTTCTTTTTCAGCTCTTCAGGATGCCTTTTCAACTTACAATAGAAGCAAGATTTGCTATTAAAACCACTGCAATTGATTTTTCCTGCAGCAGCTCCATGGCATAGACCAGTGTATTTTTAAAGAAGCATTTTAAAAACAAATACAGTGTTTTTAAAGGAAATTGCCCACGAATATAAATGAACTTTTATTAGGTTGGAAAAATCAGTGTAATCGTTTTATAGAAAGTGCTTAATCAGCTTAGGGAGGCTACTGCAGACACAATATGCATTAAGTTGCATTTTCCCCATACAAACAACTATGGGAGAAAGCTGAGTGTTAAGGGAGGAAATCTATTTCCATTGATGCACAAGAGATTAACCACTTGAATGCTACCTAATATATGCATTGTGTAGGATCAGAAAAACTGTCTAGTGCTGTTGTGGCCATTTTCACTCAAGAAAAGGAGTAGCAAGCTTTCTAAGGTTTATTGAGTTTCATTACCTTTGCAACATGAAGGTTGTGTCTGGATTAAGCAGTCATAAATAATAGCCTCATATTAATTAATACATTAATACCAATGGGTTCATCCAATGAACTACTGAGAGAACAGGCAGTAAGATTCCATTAAAGTTATTGCCACAATATAACAAACTCTAGTGTTTCTTATATATTACCAACATGCACAGTTTTCCTGGTGGGAATCTACCAGTAAAAACCTACAGAGGTATACTGTATGAATATTTTTAGAATTACTTACTAAACTACTAAACTACTGTTCTCTGTCCTGTTATTTTGTTTTGCAAAACAAGCATGCCTTTAGTTTAAAGTTCTTTGGCTGCTTAATACAACTTCTCTTTCCATTTTATTCTGTGAACTAAAGCTGGGTGCTTTTTAAAATTTGTTTACTTGCAGCCCAAAGCAGACCGTGTAAGCCTAACCACTGAGAAGGTGATGCATTCTACCTTTGGCTGCTTTTTCCAATCCAAATGCTTAAGACTGCCTTTGTACTCCATCAGCACTACTCAGTAACTGGTGAAGGACAGCAGTTTGGAGAAGGATGCTACAAGCCAATTGAGTCCTGATGAGATTATAAGTACAAAAATGGGTGATCTCGTACAAGTTCCTCCACAAAAAGCCCAGCCACTACCCAAGGGTTCCCATAATAAAAATGGGACAATGATTTTTAGATATAGAGTCTTCTGTATAAGGAATGGAATGTCTTGAATATCTGATATGTGGTTTGCCATGTTTCTGTGTGTCTATGTTCCCACTCAATATGGAGCCATGTGCTTCCATAGAGGCAATGGTGGTGTGTGAATTGCTCTTAAATGATTGCTACCCTAAGTCTACCAAGACAATGAACTCTGCATCACCTGAGGTGAAACCTGATATCTACTACCTCAAGCTGATTTCACAAGGTTGCAGACTCATTTTAGAACTTGCTTTAAGCAGCACAACCTGACGCAATTATTTGGCCATGAAGTTTTTATGAGGCTTTACTGTTTCTTCTGCAGCACTCCCTTCTCCAGCTTTAAAGAATAACATTACAGACTAACTGAACAGAGATGCTACAGCACATGGGATGGGAGTTGCAGCTAGAAAGGCAAGTGGAAACAGGAATAGTAGAAACAGAGGGTTATGGTGTTTGCTTCTTATGAATAATCTTATTTCACTTTACACACAACTATATTAAGACTAAATTCAAGTGTTAGTCCCATCTAGAAGAGTTACTTAGGAATTGGTTTTATCAAACTGAATTTAATCTATCTACTCCAGTTGATAACTCAAAATGGTATTTAGCCCTTTTAACAACATTTCTTCTTAAAATTACAGCTTTGTTTTGAATTATCACATGCTTCATTGGCTTTAAGCAACAGTCAGGCACTTTGTTTTTCTTAATATGAAAAAGTCAAACACATATTTAGCCAAAATTTGCTTTTACAACCTGCTTAATTATCTAAATACAAGAAATAAAAATTGCAGAAGCACATTTCAGTACCTGCTTCAAAACATCACGGAGAGACACTTTTATCTGAAACACTATCACTTCATCTCTCTCTTGTGTTCTACAAATTACCAGTGATTCATGTTCTGGAGATGAGGTAGACAATTATGACATGAGTTACTTATCTCAGGTATTCAAATGATACACAAATTAAAACAGTGTGTGACTGGAGACTAATTATCTCTTAATTAGGTATTTTGGCTTTTTTAAAAAAAAAATTGCATTGTTTACAGTGCTCTCGCCCCCTTTATAATCCTTTCTTATTTAAAACTTTGTGTCTGTACTTAAAAGAACTGCTGGTTGGATAGCTGAGGGAATTGGCACACTTTTGAAATCATCCATATAGTTTCATAAGTACATAGAGATCTCACTGTGATCTATAAAGCAAAAGTTGTTTTCTCCCAAAATGCTTCTTGGTATATTTCATTGGCTTATATACAGCAAATATGTGACATGATTTCTACTACCTCTTCTTTTTTCTGAATCCAGCTTGAACATCATGTTTTTGCCATTCTATTTATGGAATTCTCTTGTAACTACACAAATATCTGTTTTGCATTCTTCCCTAATAATACATAGAGTTGCATTCTACAATTGTCCTGATTCTGTTTCATATTGTAGTTCTTCTTGTTCACAGTCAATTGAGTATACCTAAAACTCTGTTTTCATACAGAGGGAGTAGTCCCAATTAAGGTCAATCGAACCAATGCAACAGGTATAGTAGACTACCAAATCCCTACTCATTCAATAGAACTACACTAGTTGCAACTCACTACTAGTAATATTAATAAGTCAAGATATTCAAGGTATTGCAGAGAAAATGCAAAACTTTTATTCTAAAAAAAAACCGAAGCAGGTCAGAAAATACTGGCTATTTGTGTCTTTTATGGCCTGGAACTGCTTGTGTAAACTGTTTCATGCTATTAAAATGTGTATGTGGGATAGAAGCATGAAAAGGCGTGTTTAGGATATCTTTAAAGGATACATGGGGTCACCTAAACTTCAAAAAAGAGGAAATAAAAGGACAGAAAAATACAGATGTGCAGTATATTCATAAGGTGATATATAGGAAGAAATACTAAAATGTAAACAAAAATACAAAAACTATAGTGAAGAACACAATCATCAGATAAATACTTCTGCAATCTCTAGAGACTGCCCTGTTGTAAACACTGTTCCTTCACACTTGTGGAACATATTACCATATCCAGATTCTACAAACAGTGTTCAAAAGAGAAGTCATGCATGGAACGGGCCATTGTCTCTTCAGACAGGATGCTGAACCAGGTCTGGCCTCTTAAGTACACCAGAACATTGAGTACAAGACTGGCTTCTGTAATATAGAACATATGGCTGCCCTAGTTGGATCTTAGTGTTATAGACACTAGTGAGATCTGTGAGACTAGATAGAAGATGGAGCATATGAAAGAAATAACATTTGATCTTTGATTTTCTAGATTTATGACACCCAGCAGAGACAGAAGTTGAAGACTCATTTTAAAAATTGATCCTCACATTCCTTAATGCTACTAGTCTCTTATTTTAGTAAGTTTAAACTTAAGAACAAAATATACACAGCTCTACAACATGAATGGGTGATCTCAGTGGGGCCAGGGATAATTTTGCCGATTTGTCTACACTTTCAAGAGAGAGGTCCTAAAGGATACAAACAAAGAAGCAATCACATGATAAATTAATTATTTTTTGTATAGGCCAAAATAATAGGTTTAACTACAGAATGGGTCTAAGTAAAACAAAAGAGTGGGTATTTTTAATTCTGAAAAGCCACCTCATTCCTTCTAGTGGTCATTAAATAAAAGTTTCAGAGAGGGTAGCCATGTTAGTCCTTTCAAGAATTGCAGGCAAAAATAAAAGAAAAACAAAACAAAACAAAAGACACAAAACACATGGCACCTTAAAGACTAACTTTCATATTTTAATGTAGTTAGAGATGGGCACAAACAAATGGGGATTTCTTTTGATTCTGTTCAATTTAGGGGTTGGTTCGTTTTGTTTCATTTTTAACTAATTCTTTAGAAAAAAAATCATTTTGTTGGTTCGTTATTTGTTTTTTCCTGCTTTGCATGATTTAATCAATTTAACAGCGCGCAGGCAGGAATAAAACATTTTAAAAAACTTAAACAAACCACAGACGTTGCAACTGCACAATCTGAAGTGGCAGCATCCTCATCTTCATCATCCACATTCTCCTCATCATCCTACTGGGTGGCGGCTGCAGCAGCGGCAACAGTGGCAATGGGGCAATCCTTTTATTTTATTTTATTTTATTTTATTTTATTTTCATAGAATCATAGAATCATAGAGTTGGAAGGGACCTCAAGGGCCATCTAGTCCAACCTCCTGCCATGCAGGAACCCCTATCACAATATGTCCGACAGATGGCCATCCAGCCTCTGCTTAAAAACCACCGAAGAAGGAGACTCCACTACCCTCCATGCAGCATATTCCACTGCTGAACAACTCTAACTGTCATGAAGTTCTTCCTAATGTTCAAATGGAATCTCTTTTCCTGTAGTTTGAAACCATTGCCCTCCTCCAATCGATGGGGACTTCTGTTCTCCAGGACTTCTCAAAGATTATTGCCAATGGTTCTGAAATTACTTCTGCCAGTTCTTTTAATATCCTTGGATGCAATTCATCTTGCCCAGGAGACTTAAATTCATTTAATGTTTCCAGATGTTCCTGTACTACCTCCCTACCTATTCTATGTTGCAATTCCCATCCTATCTCATCTACTCTTTGTCCCAGTGGATCTCTTTCTTCCTTTTTGGAGAAAACGGAGGCAAAAAAGATTTTGAGCAATTCTGCCTTTTCCTTGTCTCCTGTTAGTAACTGGCATCATTGCCATGCAGAGAGCCTATCATTGCCTTATTTTTCATTTTGCTGCAGACATATTTACTTCTGGGTTCCTGGCCCACGCTACGGTCAGCTTCCCCCCCCCCCCAAGCACCCACCACATGGCCCCTGGGGCTGGGTCAGCACTGGTTTTATTTTTAATAAATATATATTTCATTTTAGGGTGCTGACCCAGCCACCCCTGGGGCTGGTTCAGTGCTCCTTTATTTTATTTTATTTTATTTTATTTTATTTTTATTTTTAACTTCTGACCATGTGGCCCGCGCTACAGCTGTAGCACAGGACAGTCAGCTTTTCCCTGCAGCCAGGAAATTAAAAAAACGAAACAAACCAAACCAATTTTTTTTTCGGTTCACTTTGTTCTAAGTTCACTCTGGAGTTCTTTACTTGTTTCATTAGGTAATGAAATGAATAATGAATAACAAAACGAACTAAAAGTTCATTTCATGCCCATCTCTAAATGTAACGTTTCATTGATACGACCACTTCTTCAGACATATAGCAGCAGAAGTTTAAAATATCATCAATTCTGCTGCTGTATGTGTGAAGAAGTGGACATGTCCATGAAAAGTTACATTAAAATATTAAAGTTAGTCTTTAAGGTGCCACATGTTTTGTGTCTTTTGGGTTTTTTTTCTTTGATTTGTGCCTACAATTTTAAAAAAGACAGGCCCTAAGAATGTAGGGAAACCCTCCAAACATGGGAATGTTTTTCCCTACATGACTTCTGGCAGGAGACTCTCTAAAAGCAAAGCAAAACAAACTAATGTAGATGGTGGAGTTGGGGGCACCCAAAATGTTACAGTCCTTGGTGGCTGCATATAGTGCATGGACTACATGATATCCACCTCTGCTTTATTGCAACAAGTTTGGAAACACTGTTGTAACATCCCATTTATGGCAAACCTGTAGGGTTTTCAAAGTACAGTATGTGTGATGTTCAAACAGATATCACTGCAACCTCAGGAAATTTCTATTACTGTGTGAATATTTCATCCTAAATATCCTGTGTTCTAGTGTGCCAGTGCAGCCATTACAACACACTGGTACTCACAAGTTTAAAATATCATCAATTAAATAACAATTCAAAGAAAATGTACCTTGAATAATCCCATTGAGTCCATTACGGGTTGTCTCATAAACGAAAGTAATGTTTAACTCTTTAAGTGCAATAGTCTCTTTTTTATTAGAATTCCATTTCTATCCTTATTCAAAAACAGATCTTATATTTAATGCAATGATATATTCAAAATAGTTTTAGAAAATTAATGTGCCCTGCCATGGTGTTACTGATGCCCAATTGATATTTCAAGAATAATAGCTATGCTCAGGACTTTTATTAGACAAAGCCACAATATCCCTACTACCAGCTGCCCCAAAAGCCATTAAAGGTGTTTTGAAAATTGATTCTTGAATAGCAAATAACTATTATTACATCACTTATCTTCCTGCAAGCAGCTCTGTGTATCACCTCCTGCATGTGTGTGCATGTTTATTTGTTCACATTAAAAGAATCAAGCAGCCCTTCTTAGCCTATGAAAAGACTCGCGTTTTCCTTTAGTAATTAATCTGTAGTGCCTAACTTCTCTTAACATTTTGAAGATAAGAAATATTAACTGCTGAACATCTGTTGACCAATCAGTTTATAAATGTGCAACACTGAAAAGGTCCAAATATAATTGTGTTTTCTCGAATATGAAAAAAAAGGGTGACAGGGCAAATTAAATGACATTAAAACTGGTAGGAGTCTGGAAGGCATTAACCACCATTGGGCAATAACAAAAGTAATCCTATTTGAACCAAAAAGATGGACTCATTCACATACCACTCCTCTTCATCCAGCCCTCCAGCCTTTCTAGACCCCAGTGTACCTCAAGCAATGTAGACCTTGTGATAGCTTTAGTAACAGAGCAAATTCACATCTAGGTGTCCAAAGGTCACTAGGGGATGATTACGAAATCAAAACATAGTGAATGTTCATGACTGGCCATGCATTTGGGTTAAGAAATGATGCTACCTTAAACTGTGGAAAGCCATTACATGTCAGTTGTGACAAGGGACTAAATGGACCAATGATCTGACTTGGCAGAAGACATCTACCTATATTCATATAAATCAGTGGTTCCCAACCTTTTCTTGAATCTAAAAATAGGGAGTCAGGAGTCCCTTTGCCAAAGACACTTGGAGCTACAAGGACTGGTTGGGGTTCATGGCTCTCCCCCAGTTAATTTTCATAAATGAAATTAACCTTGTTTCATCATGCATACAAATGAAAAATATAATAAGCATCATGTTAAGATGTCAAAAGTAAAATTTAGTCACTTAAATACTATTTGTGCACAAATTATCTTCCCCCTTTCTTTGTGTCATTCCTCAATTACTTTACCTGGTACCAATGACAAAATCCTCAAGTTTTAATAGTTTCGTTCCCATATAACGTTTTCAGAGACTAAAAACAAGCAAAGAATTCTACACATGGCAGGTTCCCAATTCCACTTGATAGAGATGGTCCTGACATGATCTTTCTTGAAAACCACAGATAAAAAGCATGCCACTGCAAAAGAGGTAGATAGACTTCCTTTGCTACCTGGTTTGGGTGCTTTTTCTTCAGCAGTCCTTTGTTGTTTGAAGCAGGAAGAACAATTTTGTCCTACTATACTGTTTTCAGCAAAGAAAGTCTCATAGAGTTACAGCATAATGTCTACATATGTCATGCAGTGTGGAACATTATATTGGAACCCCAGGCTAAACAACAGAGGACTCTGCCACATTGTTAGATGGAAAAAAAAACTTGCCAGAAAACTTTCTGCCAAATAAGGCATTCTGAAATAGCTTTGAACCATTAATGTCTGAAACAATCATTTTTATGTTGTGTTCAACCGTGCAGAAAAAATTAAGACCAATACATGTTGAATTTTATTGCATTGTATTTGTACAAATCTAAACTACATTGCCTAAGAAACAGTAGGGGATACATACCTGCCTTTTCTCTACCATTTTCTTTAGCTTAAAATTTTAATTCCTTTACTGATGTCACATTTTAGTCTTAGGGGCCAAGTTAAGAGCTATTGGGAAATTCACTATGATTATTGGTTTCATAAAGAGGAAAACTGGCACCAAATAAATATAATTATGTAATATATTCCAAATATATACAAATATTTACATAAAATAGGAACTTACTTCCTAGTGTGCTTCTCACATTTAATACACCCAAAATAATACTTATTAATTTATTAATGCTTCACTGCTGGTATATGGCAATACAGGGTATTATTAAAGTTTATCTAACATAGATAACCCTTTTTCATTCTTGCATGCTCGGGATTTCTCTGTACCTCGGATGACTGTTATCATTATTCATTCATTTGCATCATTTTACATAAATACAGAGAACATGATGTGCACAGAGAACATGATGAGCGGTGTCACAGAAAGTAATCTAGATGTGGCCTCCACATGGTAGCAATGTTTTATGTGCCAGCTGATAACCTCATGCCTTGGCTTATTTGACCCACTGGCATCTCTCTATCAATGAAACATGCATAAATATCAAAGCAGTCTTAGTGTGACACTTCCATCTCACTGCAATCTAGTATGCATCTCTTTCTCTCTTTTTTTGTACATGCATATTTGAGAACTGTACTCTCATGCCTTATAATGTTAAGGATTTCCACTTCACAAAATTCTCCTGTGGGATGGAAGAGGGCATGGCATGTTTCATAGAACAGTCCTTTCCTCTGCAGCCATTTGTTGGTTGTTAGGTGCACGCACACACACACACACACACACACACACACACACACGCACAGAGGGAGAGAGAGTGAGGGAGAGAGAGCTCTGTCTTATGAGGAACCTTCTAGAACAACATGATACATGGAAATGGAGACTGCAAAGAGGAAGAATCAGCAATAATTGACACCTTTTCTCTTTCTTCAGAGGTACACCTATAATGAACAAAGGGATCCCTTCTATTCTTAGAAGGACAAGCCTATATGCAATCCATAGTATATGGGGTAGTTAAACCCTTTCCCCTCTACACTACTATATTGGAATTTAAGAGTAGATAGATAGAAATATAGATAGATAGGGGTTTTTACAACACAATAGAAACTAGTCCATATTTCATTAAACATTACAGAACCCTCAAAGTATAGAAGAAAAATGTCATCCCTAATTTTTTATACTGTACAGGGATAAACTTTTTTCTTTCAGCAATCAAGCCTCATTAAATGAAAGAGTTTTCGGAGAACTAGCCACTATCTTTTTTTAAAAAATAATGTGCAGAGAGCATGTAGGATTTTCCCCCTTCTGTAAAAAAAATCACACCCTTATTTTGTTATTTAGGTATTTTGTTATTTAGCTGGGTTCACAAGTTTTCGGGGGGGGGAGAGGAAGAAAGATAAGCAGGTTCTTTTATCAGCAAATGGTGAGCTTTGGGAAGAATTTGAAAATGATGAACCATATATGCTTAAGGCTGAAAGGAATATTGCAAGGCACTTGCAATGGCAGGAATCCCAGTTTTCAATATGTGGCAGACAGGAAAGAAATAATGTAAGTCTCAAAACTCTCCTTGATACTAACCTGTATTTTGATTGGCCATGAAAAGTTGCTCACATATACATAGAAAGTAATATTCGGGTTGCTTCTGAAGTTGAACTTTTCACAGGAAAAGCTATCTCTGTACTCCTTTATGTTTGCTCTTGACACCACAGGAATCTCTTCTCCAGATATTGTTCCAGCTATGAAAATACATAAAACCAACAAAAAGCAGACCAGTTTTGTGCATGTGTTTTCATTTGCAGCCAGCACAATGGTGGATTAGAACAATAAAACTAACATATACAAATGTACTCATGAATGCATACACAACACATTTAAAGTCCCCAAAGCTTCACCTATTCCATAGGAGGACATGGAACTGCAAATTCTGAAACACTCTCTTCAGGTTTGGACTCTTCCACTGAAAACTGGTTATGAATTCTTTGCACCAAGAGTTTTCTGTGTTCTTTGACATTTAAACAAATCAGATAATGGTTGATTTTGGAGATAATTGTGGAACATATTTAACAAAGAAAATGTCCAAGTTCTTTGATATATGTAGAAAATAAATGCACCATGAATGTAAAATGTGAAACATGTGTGTGGCCCTATTATATGGCTATTTCTAAAGAATATGAACAATTCCTAAAACATAAATAAAACAGTTTGGGGTTTATAGCAGCTTTATCCCAATTATGCAACTAATAAAATGTCTTCATGTAATTTGCACAAAAAATTGCAGCAATTATTCAAGTGTGGAAACTGATAGTAAAATATTGCTGAAATATACCAAGTATACATAAGAAATTTAATATTCAGCCAGATAACTATAGGCATTTGCAAGACATGAGACTTTCCTGCTATGTTGCTTGGTCTGAATTGCAGAACAGGAGAAACAAAACAAAAGCTTGCATATACCAAAAGGACTTTCTGGAATAGTGATGTGTTGTTTTCAAATCACCCAGCACCATATAGAAACTATTATTAGCCTGGAAGACAAATTGTGTTGCTTATTACGGTATATCATTCATTACTTTCCTAAGAATTTCAGTTTCTTGTTAAAGGAAAAAAAAATCTGTCTACAAAAATGAAAGGATGTCATAATATGTGAACAAGAAAAGACTGCTCAAAATCCTTGAATGTATTTCAGCCCAGAATGTAATGAGAAAAGTAACCAACTAAATGTTACCCATACCCATTCAATTATTACGTCTGAGGAAATGGATTTGGCCACAAAAAATCACATTAAAATATGCATGTTAATCTTCAAGGCACTGCTGTGTTTTTGTCTTCTTTACATGTTCATTTTTCTTCTCTGTCTGGCCTTTGATACTACTAAAAAAAGGGACTATGCAAATCATTGCATGCATGCAGAAATAATGTTATTATGCTTGCATTATATCCAAGCATAAACATCAACATCATGTGATGCCAGCCCTGATCTCAGAGCAATAAGGAGTCAGGAAATATCAAGTGTGTGTGTGTGATACTGTACATGGGGTTCTAGGCTTTCAGTCATTAATGGTGATGTATGGACTGATTTGGTTGGTATTTTCTTGTTCCACTCACTTGCTACCTTTGACTTTGGTCACTACATGTCTTTAGGTCATTTTCACATGATATGAAAAAGCTACATTTTCTCTTTCAAATACTGCGGCATTCACCAGGAATAAACATAAAATGACACTTGAAAACAGAAACAGATCTATTGCATAAAGTGTGAAATGCCTCCTACTTTTTCCATTCTGCATAATTAATTAAAATTCAATCAATGGTGTTCTCCTTGGATATATTCTCAGAAAGTCAACAGAACCAATTCAAAGAAACTTTCTAAACACAGATTTTTTATTAAAGCCGCCACAAAAGCTGGGTTCACAAGTTTTCGGGGGGGGGGGGGGGAGAGGAAGAAAGATAAGCAGGTTCTTTTATCAGCAAATACAGAAGGATTTTATTGTTTGATATCAATGTTAAGGTTAATAATTAAATTCCTAGCTAGAACATAGAAACAAAGAAATTAAAAACTCAGCCTCTGCAGTAGTTAAGGAAGTAATTTATCTTAATTAAAATCATTGTGTTCATAATACTGCCATTCTAAAATTTTAAACAGCATACAAGGTTTTGCTATCCAAGTAATTTTAATTGAATAGAGAAGAAAGTTAACATGTTAATGAACCTTTATTCAGATTGCAAATTATCTGAGTTTTAAGTAATATCATTAATAATAGTATAATGAGAATGGGAAAAGAATACATTTTATTAAGCTTTACTAATAAGAAACAAAGAAAGCAATCATGTAAATATAGTTAAAATGTCAGTACTTAAGATAATATGGAAAAAGGGAAAGTCATGGTATCTTACCTGTATTGCCAATAGACCAGGTGATATTCAGGTTAAAATTGTTTGATGCATTAATTGATATATCCAAATTTTTATTTGACTAAAAAATAATTAAAATGGAAAACATGAATAAATATACTGTTTACAGTAACGGCTTTACCCCAGTCAGTAACAGGTCTGTGATCCTAAATATCCTGGACATGGTACATAGCAGTGAACTATAAATTTCAACAGCGCTGCCTGCCATAGTGAAAGTGGAAGTTCTTTCAGCATATGTCTCTGAAAAGGGTCCAATACTGATTTCAGTATGATGCCCAGATGATTTCAGAGAGTACTGAAGATGAGCAAAACCCAGAAAGACCACTCTTGTCACAAGTTATGCAATTTCTCTTACTCTGGAATAAAATCTCAGATGGAGTCAGGCCATGAAAAGGACTGGATCTTCAGATTTTAATGGCTTTTGTCACCTCTCACTATCCACATTGGCTCTTGTCAGCCCTCACAATCACTATGAGTCTATGTTGACAGTGAAACACAATCTAAAGGGCCCTATACTGGATGCAGATACTATAATGAAGACTGGAATACCAGCTCCAACAAAATAATAGCCTCTGGGATAAAAATGACTAGAACTAATATTTTAGAAGACTAACAATGACTCTAATATTTTAAGAAATCCATAAATGAAAAGCATACTGTTTTTGTATCTGGTGTGGTGTTTTAAAAAGTTTACTATTTTGATGGCACTGGTTAAATTAGAACTTCTGTTTCAGTCTCTATGGTTTAGATGTGCCAGATGGCTCAATGATGGTTACATGTCTTATTCTATGTCATTTAGTATTATCTGATCCTAAGTGATTTTATATAAACAATGTATTTTCACTCTTGCTAGTCAAGGATAGTAATAAGGTCATACTGTTTTTTTAAACTCATTAACCTTTCAGATTATAATGTAGGATTTCCATCCTGAATGCATTTATGTCCAAGAGTCAATGAAACTAACAAACCAGATAGTACATACATGTTTATTGCAAAGTCAATTGGCTATTCACTGAATTAGGATTTTGTGTTACTACAGTAGGCTAATCAGGTGAACTCACGGAATAAAAGTGAAAAATAATGCTACAAACTACATGTTTTAGGGAAGCAAAAGCTTGGACATTAATACAAACTATTCTACACAACAAGTTAACTGTTTTGTTACTAACACTTTTAAGTGCAATGCAATATTCAAGAAATGATAATTGCTTCAGCAGAGATAGGAGCTCTCACAACTGAACCCACAGACAAGGTATGTTCAAGTTAAGATATTGCAACTGAATGTTTTCATGGTAGCATCATTGATGCATGAGAAATAATTTTAATTCAATTCTGTACAGGGAATTATTGAATATTCATGAATTTATGGGGAGGATGAGGAATTAGTAGCCTGCAGATTGCTTGGCCACAGTAACAGTAACTGTGGCAGTAACAACAACAGCAATTTTTCTGGGCTTCAGTAGTAAAGAGGCACAAAGCAGACAATAGACCCCCTGAGACGTAATACCCTAATTGTTTTATAACTGTTTCTAATATGGCACCTTAATATACACACTAACATTTATGTATTGTTGGGGAAAATACAGTGGTGTGAAAAAGGGTAGGCTTGTTAGGTGCCAGTAAATTCCAAAAAATACCTACTAAGATCAAGTGAAAAAATAGTAAGGTACTAAATAATATTTGGAATTAAGATTGAGTCAAAAGTAAATATTACACATTCTAGAGTTCCTTGTGGACACAATTATGTGAAAAGGCAGTTTTCCTCTGAGATATGTGCTTGACACCATTATTACCCAATATCGGTACAGTGGTACCCCAACTTACGCCCATCCCAACAATCGACAATCCTGATTTATGAGCGGGCTTTGGTTGTCTCCCCTAAAGCTGCAAGATGGAGTTCCCCCCAAGTAATGATGGTGGCTGGGGGGAGAAGGGGTTGGTCATTTAAAAGGTCTTTGAGCCACAGACCCAAGTGCTTGGGTTGGTGGCTCAAAGACCTTTGAAACAGTGTGTGATGTTTTCCCTCATTGGGAAAAAAGCGGGTGCTGTTTCAAAGGTCTTTCAGGCACTGAGGGAAGCTGCCTCCATTTAAAGAGGAAGCTTCTGTCATGCCAAAGAGACCTTTTTTAAAAAACAGTATAAAACCCAAGCTTCTTCCCCCACCATTGGGTGCCTAGAGGGAGATTGCAGAGGTTTTTTTTATTTTTTCTCTTCTGATGCAAGCGCTGATGGCAGCCATTAGTGCTTGCATCGAAAAAGGAAAAAAAATGAAAAAGCCGCCACTTCCCCCTCTACATGCCTGATGGTAGTGGTGGTGGGGGGGGAGAAGTGGCATTTTTTTAAAAAATGTCCTTAAGCAACCGAGCCAAGTGCTTGGCTCAGATGCTTAAAGACATTTTAAATGACCCACGGCTCCCCCCTCCGATTGGGGGGGGGAGCCACAGGTCATCTAAAGCGGTTTCCCATAGGAATGCATTAAAATCCCTTCCTCCAGAATGGATTAATAGATTCTCAATGCATTCCTATGGGAAACTGCTCCCCAATTTATGAGATTAGCGATTTATGAGCATTCTCTCGGAATGCATTAATCTTGTAAGTCAGAGTTCCACTGTATTAGTTCTCCCTCTCTCACACATAGGAAAATATAAACTGATACCATTGCTTCAGAAAACAACCTTAGTGGCTTCTTCTGTGTACTCAGAAAGGGATTTAGATGACTACAAAGAAATCAACCGTGTAGAAGTGAACAATTATTGCAACACTTCAATTGCAGATAGAGACAAGGAACAGTTAGCTCACAACCTATAAGAGATCACTGCGGTAGGTTGCAGTAGAGTCAGCATTGGTAAGGAGGTACTATCTGAAGAAGATATGCTTGGGAGCAAAAACTTCAAAACCTTATTTCTCAACTAATCCTTCAGTCTTCAGACTGAAGGAAAATAGAGCCTATCTCTCTCTGCAAGCTCTGTTATTTCACTCCTACTTCATGTATTTATGTTCATAGAAACAGATTTAAATAGAACCAAACGTGAAAAAATAAACATTTATAAAGGAAATAATCACATAACAGGCAATCACTTATTTCACCTCACCTGTTCAGGATTTGCAATGAAGTTTATGGCAGTGTGATGGCGATCATCTTCTTGTAATAAACTGAAGGTAAACTGATAGTCAATCAGTAAGCTATCTGTGAACAAAATGTTTAAAAATGAACAAAATGTTCTACCAACATGATAGCACAACTTACTCTGTTTAATGATATGATTCATCAGACCCATATATTTATTTCTTTTTCCATGATGCCGCGTTGATTTCCCCATTCCTCTTTTCTCATGCTTGACTACTCATGTCATATCATGGAATATAGCAACAAGAACAGTGCAGTCCTAACTAGTCAGAATAGCTAAGGGCCAGATGAGTTGACACAAAACCAGCTGAAGCTGTGTTGAATCCAAACTTCTTCTAAACTACAGATATTAGAAATTAGTTAGGACAACCCACATGCTAGCCTAACTTTGTTTGACTAATGTGTTAGTGTCCCTTGGCTGGAGGAGATATGGAAATAAAATGACCCACTTCCTCGCCCATCTTAACCAGCCCCTTCGCCATCTCTATTTTTGCTTGTCTACCAGGGTACTATAGCCAGAAGAGCAGTTCTGTTGGCAGATCTGAAATAAGACAGTGGAAATGTGTTCTGCCAACATAGCGGGCTTGTGCTGAACTTCTTAAATCTGTCATATATTTGCTTCAGAGTCACACTGTTAGGTCAAACATGTCCCTAAATAAGGTACTAGCAGAAGTCCTTTTAAGATTATTACATCACAAAATTTAATAGCTTCTTTATTCACAGTTTGGGGTGCTTCTGGACCCAGCACTCTCAATGGATGTTAGGCAGATCACACACCATTGCCCCTATCTCAACAGGAAGTTGCTAACAACACTGGTTCATGCCCTGGTAACCTCAAAGAAAGGCAATTGCTAGGGATGGGCACCTTATGAAAAACAACACACTGTTTTGTCATTTGGTAATCTTACGAAACGTTATGAAATGAAACAAAACAGCAAACAGCGTGTCATCAAGAAAGGAAATGAAACATTATTTTTGTTTTGGAAATGAAATGATTCGTCCTAATGGTGAGAAGCCTCTTGATCTTGAGAAGTTTTATTTTTAAAAACTGCTTGATTTGTTTTCCTTCCTCCCCTCCCATGCCTCAGCTGTTACTTTATCTCCGATCTTGCTCTGCCTACCTGCCGCTAGCCAGCATCTGAGCTCTTGCCTTCCTGTGCTGGCTGTTCCTGTATCTGCAAGTTCATTTAAAGTTTAAACTGATTGTTCATTTCCTGATTAAGTAGGACTTTGGAAGTTTTCTATATACTTTTCCTTACTCTAGCTGATCAGCTGTTGAGCTTATCTCTCTGATCTCACCATGCAGCAGCTAGCCTTTAGGTTTCCTACTTGTTCACAGAGAGTTCTTTGTTTGAAATGTTTAAGGAGGGTTTTTGATTTAGGGCAGTGGGCTCCCTGTTAAATAAAAAAGGAAAGCCCCCCATTATTTATAGCATTATGAACAGTTTCATTTCATGATGAAAATTCTTTTTAAAAATCTGTTATTAATGAAACGATATGAAAGGAAGATTGAAACAAAACAAAACAAAACAAAACAAAACAAAACAAAACAAAACACTATATTTCAGTTTTATGCCCATCTCTAGCAATCACAATTCTCTCTACATGGTGCTGCCTTTAAAAGTGGTTCAGAAGCTGCAGCAAGTGTAAAACACAGAAGAACACAAAATAATATGTCCTAGTGTGTTTTCACTGGCTGCTGGCATGATTTGGGGCCAAGTTCAAGTTGTTTATGCTACTTTGTAAAGCCCAAAATGGTTTAGGACTTTGCTACTTATCTGAGTGGCTCTTCCTCACAACATCCTCTTATTCTACTCGCACCTCATATTCTTGGATGGTACAAGTGGTCATCCTGTAGGAATCCCTTGAGTCTTTTCTGTGGTGGCTACAATTCTCTCCCAACAGAGACACAACTGGTCCCTTTTGTCCTTGGCTTCAGAAATCAATTTAAAAAACAGCTGCTCATACAGGCCTTTCATAGACTTAATTTGGACTAATTTGGTTTTGATCACCTATATTTCATGAATTTTGGAACAAACTATTTTGCCACCACCTGTTATACTTTTGTATTGAAATTTATACATAATGTACATATAGATATATGCTTCTTTGCAATTGTTATTTTACTTAAATATTCAGTTTTGTGTGATGTTTTATTACTTTAGCACTGTAATTTTATTATATGCATATATTGTGTTAATATAAGATGCTCAAAGAAGTAGCCTAACCACGAGATGGGTGGGACAAACATTTTAAAAATAAAGTATCCTACTGCTCACATTGTATATGCCAGCATATTAAATACCACACTAAGGAACACTCTGTTGATGTACTCCAACATGAAGTGGGGAGGGGGTACAGAATCACTCCGTGGATTATTTTAAGATGCATGTAAACATTTTGTTGACACCATGATATCACCATATGTTACATTATGCTATTTAATTGAGTCACACATGTGCACAAAAATTGCTGATTCTCTCCTAGGTGAACCTCCTTTGGAGCTTAATAACTCAGCCCCCTGAATCTCAAACCTCTCCAAATCTTGGGGGCTTACATAGAGTCCAAATAAGCTACCCTGCGATTTTGGTGACGATACATGGCTGTGATACATATTTTGGAATATATAAACATAAGAAAACATTATGCATTCAAAAATATGGATCACAACTATATAATGGCACCAACATTGCAGGGGAGTTTTGTAATGTATAATTAATAACTCCTATATTGCTGGCGTGTGCCATACACACTGTTGCAATTAACTATGGGGACCCTCTTTGCAGTTGAATAACTTAGCCCCATGAAACCCAAGCCTCTCCAAATTTCAGGGGCTTACTGAGAAATGCTTGAGGAAGCTCCCCTGCCATTTCTGTTCCAAAACATGCCTGCCAAGTACCATAATGTTTTGTTATGCTTAATTGTTTATCAGATTGGAGAATTAATAGCTTCTCCTGTGCCAGTGCTTCCTGTGTCATTTTTTCCGGGTTGAACTTCAACCTGAAAAGTATATTAAGCACTAAGTTACCATTACACAGGAGGAAACAATTATCTGGTTCAAGTAGGGTAAGTAATTGCTTCTTCCACTGCTACCTTTCTCTTTACTGTCTGACTGAAACCACTCTTTAAAAAAAAACTTTTAAAATTACCTGGGTGACCCACTTTGGAGTTTAACAACCCGGTCCCCTGGACCGCAAACTGTGGTTCAGTTTGTGGTTCAGGGTAAGGAAGTGGTAAGAAAGCTGAATCATTGTTTTGTTTCAGTTTTTGAACCAAAACAAGCAATTCAGTTCAATTCAGGCCAAAACAGTTTCTTTCCTTTCATTTTGTAATGAAAAGACAAAACAGCATGTCATAATGACTATTACCAAGTCACGACAAAAGTATTAAAAAGTCAGCTTCAATAGATATATATTTCAGAAATAAATATATATTTCCTACATTTAATGAAACAATATTTAAACAGATCAGTAGCAAGCTCTACGATAAATGATTTTCAAAGAAATATATCAAATGTTCCAATTACCAGCAAATTTACTGATTTGACAAGGCATTGCAGTTTATGAAAACAATATCATCTCTCCACTGCATATAGAACAAGAATATTAGATAAACTTGGATTATAACAAACAAGAGATTTGCACATATGAGATGAACTTACAGAGATCTATTTAAGAACCTCTCCAAGCATTAAGAAAGAGGCTAGATGTATCTATTTTAGATTATGTCATCAAATAATGTCAAATATTATATGAATACAAATAGAAGGGTTACAAATCCAGATCCAAAACGGCTTGATAGGGCTTACAGACATAAGCTCCTCAACAGCAATATGAAAAGCACAGCTATTCCAGCAGGAATAGGCAACACAACACTGCCATCATCCACCCTCACAATTGTGTTACCAAGTATAAGTCACAACAGTATGAACTGATATTGCCCAATCTGACATCAGCACACTCTGACAGGACGGACATAAAACAATAACACAACTGATCCCACTTTCTGTCACATAAAAAATGTTCATTGCAAGGAACACCATATAGCAGTGTTGGTGAACCTATGGCACGGGTGCCAAACGAGGCATTCAGAGCCCTTTCTGTGGGCACCCAATATCACCCCATCACAGCCACCTGTATTCAGGTTAAATTGCTGTATTGCCACTTTGGGAATAATTAGTGGATATTGAATAACAGTTTGGGCACTCAGTCTCTAAAAGGTTCACCATCACTGCCATATACGGTCACCCCACAGCTCATGCTTTAATTTACCTCATCTCAGTTCAAATTCCAGTTTCACAGAGAAAATATCACACACACCATGTGTAGTTTCTAGGGGAACTAGAGTTTGGGAAGGTACAGGATGGATGCCCATGAAAAAATTATTTATTTATTTATTTATTTATTTATTCATTCATTCATTCATTCATTCATTCATTCATATACCGCTCCATCTAGCTACATGGCTACTCTGAGAGGTTTACAAACTGAACAGAAATCAAACCATAAACAGTAAAATACAATATAATAGATAAGCACAAGTATATAAATAAAAACACTATATCTAGTAAACAATATATACCCAAAACATAGCAAGATGGGCTACAGATAAAAATGCAAATAAATACATAATAGCAATCATTATTAGAACAGATTAATATCCGGGGAACGCCTTTTTAAATAGCCACGTCTTTAGATGCTTCTTAAGGACTGGGAGGGAAGGTGCCAGACAGATCTCAGGAGGAACTTGGTTCCAGAGCCGAGGGGCCACCACTGAGAAAGCCTGATTTCTCATCAAAGATTTATGGGCCTCCTTCAGCGACAGCACCCTCAAATGTCCTGCCTGAGATGATTGGTTGTTATGGGCAGTACTTTGCGGCAGGAGCCGTTCTGCCAGATAGCAAGATCCTAAACTGTTTAGGGCTTTATATGTCATCATTAAAACCTTGAAATCAATGCGGAAGCGAATTGTGAAAATGTGAAATGTGAAACGTACATGTAATAGTAAAGTTACAGGTGTAAAATGCACATATAAAATGTAAAATATGCATGATAACAGTAAGATTGTGCTGCACAGCACAACCCACTATCAAAAAACACCAATAGAGTTAGAAAGGGGAGTGAGATCTCAACAGAGCATTGCTATCTTTGAAAGCAGCTTTAGTTTTGTGGTGGGAAGTTGAGTCTTTGGGGATAGAATATGACTTCAATTTCAAACAACAGGATTCTAACCATTTAGCCAGAAAAGCAGGAACAATGAAATATTTCTAATTGACATGGGCCAGAGTTTCTCATAATTCCCTATCCAGAAATTTAATAGCAATCCTATGAATTTCCATTTGCCATTGCTTACTACATATATTAAACTATATATATATCAACCAAACTTTCTCATTTTCGCTCTCCTATTTTCTTTCCTTCTATCTTTCGCTGCATCTAGCCACTTGAGTTAGCCACTGAGGAATTGCATTACTGTAATACAATGTGCTTTAGATTTCCACACCTACACACCATTGCAGTTTGAAAGGCTCAATGGAATTCACACATTTCCAAGACCTTCTAGGTTTGTAATTTTGCCCATCATATTTCGGTATGAGATAGTTTCCTCAGGAGCTTAAGTGTCAAGGACCTTTCATTCCTCTTAAAATAACAAGCAGGTCAAACATATGACTCATGAAAGAGTTTTACTTATTTGTAGAAGCAACTGAACTGAAGATCTTTCCCTAATAAACCTGGAAAGTTTTATAAGTTTTGTATGATAAAATATAAAACTTTAATTAAACAATAAAGAATGTAGTTTAATGACATATACAGCAGAAAGGTAAAACCTAACTTAACACCTGTTTATACAGGTTTGTAGTTCAAATTATAAAATATTAAAGCTTAAACTAATCAAAAGAAAACATAGTTGAATGAAATATACTGCAGAAAGGCAAGATCCAGCTTAACACCACTTTATACAGATATATTTTATTGCCATAATACTTGTGTCAGTTAACAAGCCAGTGCAAAGGGTTTCAGTCCTATCGCATAAGTTTAATTAAAACCAACACAGTTTATATATCCATAAACTTTGGATAAAACTACCGTATTTTTCACCCTATAAGACGCACCGGGCCATAAGATGCACCTAGTTTTTAGAGAAAAACAAGAAAAAATGTTTAGCCTATGGTTTTATGGTGGAAGAAGGGGAGGGTTGCAAATGAGGTAATTGGGGCTGTGGAATCCAAGTTGCAAAAGGGGAGAATAGCAAACCAGGTAATTGGAGCTGTGGGATCCAAACTGCAAAAGGGGAGGCTTTCAAACAGGTAATTGGAGCTGTTGAATCCAGGCTTCAGAAGGGGAGGGTAGAGGCTCCATGGAGACCTCTTTGCAAACAAGGTGATTTTTGACTGTGGAATCTTGGCTGAAGAAGAGGAGGGGTGGGGAGACGCTCCCTGGAGGAAGCCTCTTTGCAAACTGGGTGATTGGAATGGTGGAAGAGGGAGAGGCTCTGTGCAGGTATCTTATCTCTAAATGAAAATCTATGATAAATATGTGGTAGGGACTGCTGTGTTCATTCTGTAGGATGCACAGGCATTTATCCCTTACTTTTGAGGGTGGGAAAAGTGCGTCTTATAGGGCAAAAAATATGGTACATAAAGGATGAAAGTTAACATGAAGTGTATATTGAAAAACATTTTTCCCCAAGAGGGCTTCACTGATTGTAAGCAAACTAAAGTGCGATGTCAAGCATTAGTTGAATGGAGGATCTGATTATCTTAGACCAGGCCTGCCCAAAGTCCGGCCCGGGGGCCAAATCTGGCCCGTCAGGCCATTCTGAGTGGCCCGCAGCTGGCTGGCCCGCCCCTCCCTCACCCTCCTTCACCCCATGTTTTTTTAAAGAAAGTGGGTGGGGTTTGCAGTGGGGTGGCAGAGTTGGGGAGCAACCGCCCCCTGACACATTCTCAGCCACCAAATCTGGCCCTCCTTACAAAAAGTTTGGGTACCCCTGTCTTAGACCCAACAAATATTGGCCCAAAACCTCTTGGCTAGTTACACTGACATATTACAATAATTATAAATGGGAGCTAATTATGTGACTCAGCTTGCAACTCAAAGTATCTATGCTGATTTCTTGGGGGAATTTACTTCCAAAGGCTGTGCCATTAGTACAGTTATACAAAGGGATTTTGGTTAGTATTTCCTAAAATTTCCATGATGCTCATATTACAACAGCAAGGGCAGCATCACATTTGTGTTATGAAATAATTTATAAAGATCTTAATGCTGAAAAATGCCACCAGAGTAGCCTAATAACTAGATGGTCAGTATATATGAATAACCTTACCTAGAAGGTTAAGGAATAAATTCCTTGCCACCATCTTTGCCACCATCTATCCTCCCTGCTTTCAAAATATCCCTACTGTCACTGTCTTCCTTCTGCCCTATCAATCACATTCTGCCCATTTCCACAGTCAAAGTTCTTCCTGCCCACCGTGAGGGGAAGAACTAGTTGTGCTAAATGGCACAAATCTCTCCAATCTGGCAGGCCTGAATGCCTGAGTCTGAGGGGCCCTCAAAGTGAGTCCACAGGAAGACAGTGTGCAATTGTCAGAGGAAGGCAGTCCACTTTACCTCATGAGAAAGCATGGTGCAAGACAATGGTTGCTTCAATGTCTGCATTTTACTGATGCTGACAGGATTTGGGAAGGAGTTGAAGGACTCGTATGTTTCTGGATGTGACTCCATTACAAGACTAAATTCCTGGCCTAGTCTGCACTTGTTTCCCAGGTGACATAAGTAATTATTTAATTAGTTAAATACACAGGGTGGCCATAAATAAATGCATCTCATCTCTTAACACAATACTTTTCACAATACTTCCTTGTACCATGAATGATACATAGTAAAGTAGCCATGGCTTGATGTCTTGTACAACTACTGATATATCAGCATTGTATTGTAAGAGTCACCTTCACTTTCAGGTACTTCATGTCCTACCGGTTATATAATTAATAAGAGGCTTCTCATGCACAAAATAATTATTGGTTATAATGGACCTCCTTGAGCAAGTAGCTTTTAAATGTTTCACATTCCACATCAAAGGCTCTCTTAACTAGAAGACAATTTTAATGAAGACTGTTCTATGCTGTTCAAGTCTTTTAATATCTATTATTAATGGTTTTAAAAAATACACTCTTGTCAACTTTATCATTTACAAACAAATGTTTTCACAGACTTCTTCATCCTCTTACAAATATGATTTGCACTCCCTTTTATTTTTCTTATTACATTTTTTAACCATGGTAGAAAAAAACATAAATTCATTAAGCACATTTATATAGAAATGGCATGTTTTTGTTTCACTTAATGCATTCTGTAATAAATTACATGAAAGTCAGTATTAAACAGTATTTACACCAGCGCAGAAGAGTTTTTACCCACTTCATAGTCATAAAAATCTGGCTTGGGTAACTCTCAAATAAAAAGTTTATTTAAATAGTTTAGCAGTTGGTTACAGATGGCAGACACATCATCAATTGTTGAATGGTGGATTTTTATTGGTTATTCTCACAGCAGTGCTTCAAAAATGGAGCATTCTGTTGGATAATCAAGGGCACTGTGAGTTTGTTCATTCATTTGTTTGTTTACTTAAAGCATTTGTTTATCACCTTTCCTCTCAGCAGGAATCCCAAACCATTTACAGTAGATTAAAATTATTAACAACTAGAAGCACTTAAAATGGATTAAAACATTACTTAAAAGCATGCCTAGCTATTCACTAAAAACTGGTTAAAAATAAAACAATATTTTAGCCCTTCAGAATAGTTTTCGCTGCCTGTAGGAAGCCCAACTTTGATGGAGCCAGGAAACATCAACTCTGCATGTTGATAGGAAAAAGCAATGTCTAAGAAAGAAAATAAAATCTAACCAACCATTTAATTCCAGCATACTTGCTGAATTTTTAAACAGCTATTCTCTTTCTGATGAGCACACATGACTCTACAGAAGGTTAATGGGAGTGTTCTGCTTTTATTCTATAGGGGATGAACACATTGTTCGAGTCAAATTCCTGTAAAATATTCCTTAACATTTAGCCTCTTAAATGTTTTCTTGGAGCCCATAAATGTCCAGGGGGGAAATATATTCTGAAGACAAATCTAAGCCTGCAGAGAAGTAAACATATTGCAATAAGCAAATACTGTCCAACATTAGACAGCTCCTAGAAGTCAAACTTTTAAACTACCATTTCAAATTCAGATTTTGTACCTTATTGCTCACTCACCCAACTCCATTATCTGGATTAGAACTCTCTGGTGTTTCAAAGATACTAGATATCCAAACAAAAAAGAAAAAGCAGAGAACAGAAAACAAAAATGTTGTGGTCTCTTAAAGGCTGTTATATTTCAGTGTGAACTTTTTTGGATACCTATATTTGACAAAATGGATGTATCCACAAAACTCACATTGAAATATAGCTGTAATCAGAATGCAGAGAAGAAATACACCTCCCAATTTCCAAAACCCTTTCTTGAGCTAGGCAACCTGAGAAAGAAAAGCTATACTGGGCAAAAAGCTCTACAAACATGCTCTATTCCTGCTTTCAAAAAGCTGTCACCTTTCATTTGAAATAATAATAATAATAATAATAATAATAATAATAATAATAATAATAGTAGTTAGAAAAGATTGTCACTGGTAACCAAGGTCAAAATTATCCATACTATGTGAAAGAAAAAAATGAAGAAAGGCAGGGACAAAAATCAGTTCATTTAAAATGTGGTGCTGGAAGAGTGTCTTAAGATCCTGTAGATAGCCAGCAGATAAGTGGATATTCAATTTTAAGTAACTTCTGAGCTCTCTAAAGCAAAAATGAGTAAACTGAGGCTACCATGCAGATCTAATGAGAATATAAATCTGACTAGAAAATACAATGATGCTGAGAAAAGAGAGAGGGCTGAAGGACAGGGAGACCTAATATGAGACAGATTGTTTCAATAAAGGAAGCCACAGATTTTAGTTTGCAAGACCTGAGTAGAAGTTACTGGGAAAGGTAATATTGCTCAGAAGGGTAGCAATATGAAGCAAGAGCAACCTAAAATGAGTCAGTGAAGACTCTCAGGAAGTTGAATCATGACATTTGGACTTATTTTCTTGAGAGATTGGAACGTTTTGCTGTGCATCCAAACATCTTCATCTGATAAAGCTATTTGGATGAGCAGTGAAACATTTTAATCTCTCAAGAAAAGAAGTCCAGTTGCCATGACTCAACTTCCAAACCTAACATGAGATGTTGCTGGTTTGTAAGATCTGAGTGAAGAGTTAACGATATGACATTCTGGAGGTTCTTAATTCATATGGTTTCCACACATCAGAAGTGATTTGATGGTACATGACATATTGGGAAATAGAAACATCATCAGGGTCAGTGTAGATAAAGAACTACCGTATATACTCAAGTATAAGTCCACCCGAGTATAAGTCGAGGCCCCTAATTTAACCCCCCAAAACTGGGAAAACGTATTGACTCGAGTATAAATCTAGGGTGGGAAATGCAGCAGGGCCTGGCAGGTCCTCCTTTGTAAGCTGGGGGAGTGGTGTGTGATGTTTAAAATGACTTTTAGCCACTGACCCAAGCACTTGCCAGGCCCTGCTGCATTTCTTATCCTAGACTCCCCTGTGATGCAGAGAGGGGTCATGAGAAGCGGCACACAATGTTTAAAATGACTTTTAGCCACCGACCCAAGCACTTGCCTCAGTGGCTAAAAGTATTGACCCGCATATAAGTCGAGGGCCCCTTTTTTCAGCCCAAAATTAGGGCTGAAAAACTAGGCTTATATTCGAGTATATACAGTAATAATATGCACAGCTAAAGAATTATGTGAAGGGTTTCACAGAAAAAGACTGAGGACATGTGATAGCTGTTCAGTCTGCTAGATTGGCAGGAGCTGGGCTTAACAGTGGGAGTTCGCTCTGCTGCGTCTCACCCGGGATTTGAACCGCTGAGCTGCCGACTTTGCAAATGACAATTTTCAGTGCTCTAGACCACTGAGTCACCACACAATTGTGCATCAAAAGCAAACATTTTCCCCAGAAAAATATGAACAGGCCCCACAATCATTGTATCGAATTTATCTGTCTTCAGTAATAGTAAATCATCATTCATTTGTTTAACACTTTCAAATATGGGTTTAGCACACACACAATACTCTCAGATAGTTAATAACTGAATTATACCGCTGGTTGTTATACCTAACTGCAAATATGGACTGTGTCTCCAAGTGGTCACATACATATGTTCAACAGAATCCATGCTAACTTAGACCAGGGATGAATTAAGGATGAAGCCCAAGTTGCAGTGACAAATCTATGAGTACATTTTAGATTAAAGGATCAAAATAAAAGGAGGGAAAAGATAAATGTGGGGTCAGACATGCCATTACAGGAGGAGGAGGGTCCATCAAAGACAGATTGTCTCTCCTCCTGGTCTGGCCCCTAATATCCAGATACCTGGTGCTCTTGGCAGCTGTGATTCTCTGGATCTGAAGCTGCTGCAGCTGAATGCCAGGTCAGTTAATAACAAAACTCAGATCATCCAGGATTTAATCCTGGATGAGAAAGCCGACCTGGCATGTATTACGGAAACCTGGTTGGACTAGGCGGGAGGGGTTGGCCTCTCCCAGCTCTGTCCTCAAGGACACCAGGTTCTGCAGCAGCCTCGATCGCAGAGGCGGAGAGGGGGAGTCGCACTGGTCTTTCGTGAGTCCATCACCCTTACCAGGTGCCCAGTTCAACAGTTCGTCGGGTTCGAGTGTCTGCATGTGGTGTTGAGTGGACCGGATAGGATAGGGATTCTGTTGGTGTACCGCTCATCCTGCAACCCAACAGTCTCCCTACCTGAGCTGACATCAGTGGTCTCGGCAGTGGCATTGGAGTCCCCCCGTCTCTTAGTGCTGGCGGACTTCAATGTTCATGCTGAGGCCACTGAGTCTGGTTCTGCTCAGGACTTCATGGCCGCCATGACAACCATGGGTCTGTCCCAGAAGATCTTGGCCCCAACACATATAGCAGGACATGTATTGGACCTGGTGTTTATAACTGAACAAGAGGGCAGTGATCCGGATGTGGTGGGGATTAACATCACTCCATTGTCATGGACAGATCACTTCCTGGTAGGGTTTAGGCTGGTTGCGGCTTCATCCCTCCGCAGAGGCGTGGGACCGTATTCTATGGTCTGCCCCCGGAGGCTAATGGATCCAGAGGGTTTCCTGAGGGCTCTGGGGGATTTTCCAGCTGCCAAGACAGCCAAATCCACCATGGCCCTTGTGGATCTCTGGAATGGAGAAATGGCCAGGGCAGAGGATGAGATTGCGCCTAAGCGACCCCTGCCTCGTCGAAGGCTCAGAGCAGCCCCTTGGTTTACTGATGAGCTGTGACTGATGAAGTGGCAGGGCAGGCGTCTAGAGCAACAACTCGTGATGAATCCGACCGAGCACAGTGTAGAGCTCATTACAGAGCCTACTCCGTGGCAGTGGTAGCAGTGAAAAGATCTTTCTTCTCTGCTACCATTGCGTCTGCCGGGAACTGCCCAGCGGGACTGTTTCATGTGATGCGGGGCCTAGTCCATCCCCCCCTCCCGTGGATCAAGAAGCACACACCATTTCCTGCTGTGGCGAGTTCACCAAACACTTTGCAGACAAAGTCAATTGGATTTGACATGACTTGGATGCCAAATTAGCATTTATGTCTGTTGATGTCCCCCTGGCAACTGTCTGTCCAGTTTTGTGGGATTCTTTTCAGCTTGTGCAGCCTGAGGATGTGGACAGGCTTCTTTGGAGTGTGAGGCCATCCACCTGCCGGCTCGACCCTTGCCCAGCCTGGCTCATTAGAGCTTTCCCGGGCAGGACTGGTTGAGTGGACAGGGAGGGTGGTTAATTCCTCCTTGATGGAGGGGGTTCTCCCACCTGCTTTGAAGCAGGCAGTGGTTAGACCCCTCCTAAAAAAGCCCTCCCTGGATCCCACTATATTAGATAATTATCGGCCAGTCTCTAACATCCCATTCTTTGGAAAGGTGATTGAGCGGGTGGTGGCGTCTCAACTCCAGACAGTTTTGGATGAAGCTGATTATCTAGATCCTTTTCAATCAGGTTTCAGACCAGGCTATGGGACAGAAACTGCCCTGGTCGCCTTGGTGGATGACCTACGCCGGGGACTAGACAGGGGGAGTGCATCCCTGTTGGTCCTGCTGGACCTCTCAGCGGCTTTCGACACCATCGACCATGGTGTCCTTCTGGGCCGATTGGCTGAGGTGGGAGCTGGAGGCACTGTCTTGCAGTGGTTCCACTCCTACTTGGAGGATCGGTCCCAGATGGTGGTGCTGGGGGATGCCTGTTCGGCACCCTGGCCCTTGAAGTGTGGGGTGCCACAGGGCTCTATTCTGTCCCCCATGCTATATAACATTTACATGAAACCGCTGGGAGAGGTCATCTGGGGATTTGGAGTTGGGTGCCAGCAATATGCTGATGACACCCAGTTATATCTCTCCTTTCCCCCAGATTCCAGGGGGGGGGTAGTGGAAGTCCTAGAGCACTGTCTGGAGTTGGTGGGGACCTGGATGAGGGCTAACAAGCTGAAATTAAATCCGGACAAGACAGCGGTCCCCTTGGTTCGGAAATTTTTGATGCAGGTGCTGGAATATCGTCCTGCTCTGAACGGGGTTGCACTCCCTCTGAAGGAGCAGGTCCACAGCTTGGGGGTCCTCCTGGATTCAGAGCTGCTCCTGGATTCCCAGGTAGCGGCTGTGGCCGGGGGGGCTTTGCCCAGCTTCGGCTGATGCGCCAGCTGTGGCCGTACTTGGATTGTGCAGACCTGGCCACGGTGATCCATGCCATTGTGACATCAAGATTAGATTATTGCAACATGCTCTATGTGGGGCTGCCCTTGAAGACGGTTTGGAAACTACAACTGGTACAGAATGCGGCAGCCCGGGTGGTTACTGGAGCTTGGCGGTACGACTCTGTTGGGCCGCTTCTCCAGGGACTACATTGGCTGCCCATTCGCTTCCAGGTCCAATCAAGGTGCTGGTTATGACCGTTAAAGCCCTATACAGCTTAGGACCAGGTTATCTGAGAGACCGCCTTCTTCCATATAATCCGGTCCGCCCCCTTTGGTCATCGGAGAAGGCCGTTCTATGAGTACTGCCACCCAAGGAAGTGTGAGGGGTGGCAGCAAGAAATAGGGCCTTCTCAGTAGTGGCACCGATACTATGGAATTCCCTCCCCTCAAGCGAGGCCTTAAGACTTACTTATTTAGGCAGGCCTTTTGAGCCTCCAGCTTTCACCAACTTTTATAACATCTAACTTTTTTAGTTTCATTGGCTGGGGAGCTTTTTAAACTCTGCCCCAGCTACTGTTTTTTAATCTTGTTTTTATTGTATTATATTTTATAGTATTTTTATAGTATTTTACAGGTATTGTATTTTTTTTTTCATTGTACTGCTTTTACTGTACTTTTATGAATTTGTTGTAAGCTGCCTTGGGTCCCTCCAGGGAGAAAGGCGACATAAAAATAAAGTTTATTTATTTATTATTATTATTATTATTATTATTATTATTATTATTATTATTATTATTATTATTATTATTATTATTATTATTATTATTATTAAATGTGGTAAAATAAATATTTATTTTGGTTTCATTTAAGTCAACTTAATCTCTCAACATATTTTGTGAGCTACAAAAATTGATTAAAATTTGGGACTAAAGAAACTTACAGCCGTATCTACCATGTACACATCTATCCTGCATCAGACTACAGCACAATGTTTTCTGAGTCATCCCGGGGGGGGGGGATAACAAAATTTAGATTGCAAAGAGACAATGAGGAAGGTCTGGAGCAAAAAGCACTATGCAAAGCAAGCCTGTGAATGTTGACGCAGAAGCAAATAAAGCCTGCTACCCAGCAAATAAGCTGTGTATATTCAAGACATTGTGATAATTCAAGAGAGTATTACAACTGTGAAACTATGCAAAGATTTTTGCTGGGTCAGACCAAAGGCCATCTGGTCCAGTAATCTATCTGAACTCACATATCTCCAGAAACAAAGAAGAACATAAAGAACATTCGTTGCTATTTTTTTTAATGAATTTGGTATAAAGAGACAAGGATCATCCTGAAAAAGAGGACGTCATGGGGCTGATGCATATGCAGGCCTTTACTAGCATCTTGACTACCACAATAACTTTGGGGTAGGAGATCCTAGATGTTCCCTGAGCTCTTACATAGACTATCCTCCTAGCAGAGAAAATGGTTTTGTACACATCATCCAATTGACACAACAGGCCCAGACTGCCTTTCATACAAATATGTGGACTAGAAAAATATTGCAGACTTTCTGTAGAGCTACAACATCCCATTATACATAATTTGCAAATGTTATTCACAATTCTCTGGAAGCCCCAGCTATTTTTTTTTGTCCATACCTTCATTATGTTATACCATATTTTGTGGGTAAATTTTATGTTATTTCTACTATTTGTTACACACTACATTGGAATTCTGATTCAAGATGTAATTTGTTCCACTAGTCACTCTGAAATATGAGAGAGATTTTTAGACAGCTTTTATCCCTAAATTACCAAATATTGAAAGTACAATGACAGTTTGTGGTGATCATCACTACTACATATAAGAGTAATAAAAATAGCCTCAATCTGCAAAGTCAGTTAGTGTCAAACATAATTGCTGGAACTCATTACTCTAAGTCAAGCATGACAGCTTTACAATTACAGTAGATATTTAGTTTAAACAAATGGTGTCCCAAAAGAAAACTAGCAATAAAAAGGCAGTAACAGAAAATCAAATTGCTAGGCTGTATCTCTCATTTCACTCAGCTTAGCTGTACTGATTCTCTACATTTGGAACCTACCATTTTTATTTTGTTCTGCTCTTGATTTGAAATTACAATTTCATTGATTAAAACTGATTTCTGCTAACATGTATTAGTGCTACTTTCATTTGTTTTCTAAATTAATATAAACCGAACATTCTTGGAAATTAGCTAGTTAAGTATAGTAAGGCTGCCATCTAGTGCTTGATAATCTTTCTCACTACTCTTTATGAACAATTTTAAATGGAAAAAATTAAGTATTTTTCTTCTTTCTTAATGTCACATTTAAATATGCATAATTACATACATGTTTTATGTATGACACACATATTTGGTAAGAGAAGATGAAATTCTTTAAAAAGTAGAAAAATTACTTCAGTAGCAACCAAATTAGGTCCTGTAATATAAAAATACCTTAACTGAACAACAACAACAAAAAAAACCCACTTCAATTTACTAGGGAGAAACAATCAGATTATCCACTGCAATTATCATAATGCCCTCCTTACATACTTTTAAGAGCCAGGGTAGAAATATTTTAAATATATCAATAATGGATTCTGACATTGGAAATGAAGGGTCTCCTTGGTTTATCCCAAATACATACCAAAGTTACTGTCCTCCACTGCCCCATTAAATCTGACCCATGAATCATTGCAAGCTTTTCTGGAGAAAATCCCACTTGTTTGGTTTTAGCACTACCTCTTCATGGACAGCGCAGAAAAGAATGGGGAGGGCACAGTTCAGTGGTGCAATAAAAGATGTCACCCACAATAAAACACACCGGACTACATTCTTCATTCTTTTCCATTTATACATTCTCAATTAGATGATACTTTGATTAAAAAATGTTCAAGGTCCTCACCAATAAGTGAAAAGTGAAGCACTACTTTTTCTCAAGGAGGAATCTGTAATTTGCTTGTGTTCTGTGTAGATAAACTAGTACTTTTTCTCTTCAAGAAGCACATACACACACCAAGCATAAAACAATTGGCTGATTGTTAAAAGATGTAATTGACGTCTCCAATGCTTCTAATCCAGGGCTCCTCAACCTAAGGCTGGATGTGCCCCCCAGGGTCCTGAATCCAGCCCCCGGGACCAATTGCAGACCCCCCCCACCTACCCCCTGCTTTGCAAGCAAGCCAGCCTCCGGAGCTGCTTCCATTGTTGAGGTGGGCTATAGAAGCAGCTGAAGTGGGCTATAGAAGCAGATGATCAGCATGCTAGCTAGTGGGACCATTCAAAGTGGGAGGGCCATGGCAAGGTCTCCCGCTCCCCCACCCACCGCCCAGATGGTCAAGGCACCGACTGCAGCCAAGCAGAGCAATTTAAAATGACGGCCTTTTTTTTTTTTTTGGACTGTGGTCCAGCCCCCAGTGGTGTCTGGGGGGTAGTGTACCGGCCCTCTGTTTGAAAACGTTGAGGACCCCTGTTCTAATCTTTAATTGTCCTTGCAGCAAAGCAGCAACCATTTTCCACAGTATGCATTATTTCCAGTCAAGTATTATTTTATGTTACTCTATTATAAGCAATAAAAGAAAATTTAACAATTTTGCTACATTTGCACAAGTATAGGTCCTGTTTTCCAGTCAAGGGTAACACAAAATATTTCATCCTTCCAATGGGTCTCTTGAATTCTAAGGTGTCTCATCCTTATGTGTAAAGATTTAACAAGCAGAAAAGAGAAAAGGAAAGATTAGCTCCCTGTTTACTGACTAGATCTCATAATAGATATATATTTCTTCCAGTATTGCAAAAACATGCCACAATATGTCAGCTGTTAAGAAGCACAAATGGATGTGCGCTTTTGCATTCATGTGGTTTTCCCATATTCAACTAGCAGCTATATGGACAGATTGTTATACTAGATGTAACTGTAGTGTGATCCAAAATTATTTTCATGTTCTTTTGATAACATTTCCAATAAACGAAGATATTTGATAGTGAGTATGGTGTAATGGTTAGAGTGACAGACTAGGACTCAAGAGACCTAGATTCTAAACCCTGTTTTGCCATGGAAACTCACGTTCAGTTTAAATATGAAATGATAAAATTATAATGGTTGCATTGCAATGAACCACTTTTATTCCATCCACAAATATCTGTTTGTGCGTCTTATTCACTTATATGTGGGAGTGCAGCTTCTGAAAGTGAAACAATAAAAGCTGTGGATGCTAATAGATAAAGCATTAATCCAAAATTTTGAATGCCTCATTTATGCAGGATTTGTCATTTAAAACAAAGAAAAAGGAAATGCACTGTGACCAATTCTACATTTGCAGCTTGAACTTGCTCATAAAACTATAATTTATCTCCACTTGGAATGCATGTGTATGTGCCAAATGAACATGTTCGCTAGTCACTAGATTAATGTTGGCTAAAAACAAAATTGATTGAGATATGCAATGTGGATGTAGAGTGCATCCCGAAGAACATTTAGTTTGTGCGTATAGAACTCAGTGTAATGAAGAAAAATGAATAGCATTCATTCTGCAATAGTATAGCCACTTTATATTACACTTTCATAGTTTCGTTTTTTTTCCTCCTAGATTTTAAGTTTATGATAAAACTAATATTGAAAGCTATTTCAATTAATTTTATTGAGGAGTGGCATGTGGAATTAAGAGTTTTGGGATTTTTTGACTTCAAATCCCATAATTCCCATAATTCACCATTCTAGAACATATAAACTAGAAGGTTTCCAACAACTAGCTCAAGCAAACTTCCCATGCAGAGAGAAAGCACTGAGGCAGGAACAGGAAGCTTGGGCAGAGCCATGCCTGGTTAGGCCTCGAAGCCTTCCAGTTTAGTTTTTTTTCTTCTAGGTGAGCCACATTCAGGTGTCTCTAAAGTATTTTTCAGTTAGAACCCACAGAATAGAGCATTGTGGGAAATGAAGTCCACAAATTGCCACGGCAACCACAGCTACCAAGCTCCAACCAGGTATAGGCAGCAGAGCCAACAGTTCAGGCAGGCAGTATCCACCAATGGACCAAACAGTGGTTCGAACAGACCACCATAGTTGAAGGAAGGACTCTGGCCAAACAACTTGAAAAACACAAAGGGAGAGTGAAAGAGGCAACCCCCATCCCCCAATGGCAGAGGCATAGGGTCAGCTCAGATGAAGCTAAAAATAAATAGAATAGAAATAAGACAAGAAAAAATAAACAAAATAAACACACACAAATAAAAACCCACAGCACAGGCATGCTACCTGTGCTGCCAGCCATCTTACCGGCAAAACATTTTCATTAGAGTCTTATCAACATTTTGAAAAGAATCATATATGCAATTGAACAATTCAATATTTTTAACAGCCATACTAATGTCCAGTTATATACAGTACCAGCACTGGTTTGGATATCAGTTTGGTAATATTCGACTATTCAGTTTGGTAATGATAAATCTGAATACCCATTATATTATTTCTCTCTTCTTCCTCTTTCTAGTGTCCTTCCATCCTCTCTTCTTGGGATCTTCCCCCTTCATGCCACATTTTATCTACCCTTGGGGCCCCAACCTACCTCTTTTATATTGCTTGTCCCTGTATTTCCACTCATCTTATTATACAAAGTGCTACCAAATTGCCTGTTTTTTTAGCACAGCATATGTAGCTGGCACTTTCCACATGCCATTTTGGAAAGAGACCAGAGTCCTGGTCAATTTGCCTCAACAAGGATGTTAATGGACCAACTAGCCCTCTCACAAGATTCATGAAGGAGTATAGCCTGAAAACAGGTTTTCAGAATCAAGTTATATTACTGAAGAAACATGCAATGAGTGATTTATACATGGCATGCTATAATATTGTTGAAGTCATCTCCTTGAAGTACACTATATTTTCAAGAATGACTTACATTTAGATTTAGAAAAACAGATATATGCAAAACACACATTTTCTACATGGCATACATATTTTGTATAGAAATATGAAACATTTCACTTTACACAATTCTAAATACAACAGATTATGATCTGTTTCTCTCTCCAACCATTCTTAAAACCAACTTACTAAACTCCCTAACAATGAGCTCTCTGTTATTCTGCTTAATATTTACAGCTTTAAAATGGATCTCATTAATTATACTTTTCAAAAATGCTGAAAATCTCACCCTTTTAAACTGTCTACATTACAATATGATTTTTTTCACATAATAATTACTGATCCATCAATTCTACAAACAAATATGCTGCTGTGTGCTTTTACATTCTTTTTTTTTCTCATTAGGAGTAATGTTGTCTCCTCACTTAGAACAAACAGAACTGGATCAGAAACAATATAAAACCACATCCATCCATCCATCTACATACACAACTATTTCGCAAACTGTGAAGTCTAACTTGTTATAATAGTTGAGAATAAACAATAAATGTACTTATACTCATTATCTCCTCAACTAATTATAATTCCTTCAATGCCCCCATGGTATTTGAATAGACCATGAGCTGTGCAAAACAAAGTAAACAACAGTTTGATACAATTGCTGATTGGTTTTACATATTCACGTATAAAAATCATAAAAGAGGTTCAAGGGTACTTGCAGAAGTTAAGCAAAATGGCGACTATGGTATATACTGCAAATTTCACAGCTTTTTAAAACTGTGACTGAAAGTAACTGGACTTATGCATGGGTGTTCAGCATTCAGATATTACCGTATAGACTCGAGTATAAGCCAACCTGAATATAAGCCGAGGCACCTAATTTCCCCCCAAAAAAACTGGGAAAACTTCTTGACTTGAGTATAATGACTAATCTAGAAATCCCAGAATGCTTGGCTGTTCATGGAAGAAATGTGTACATGAAAACACAATTTAGTCCCAAGAAATCAGAAGCAGAACAGTGATTTTAAAACCTCCATTAGGACACTTATTCTCCCAAATTTAAAAATCCAGATACATATCAATGATAGAAAAAACAGAAAATGTAATTAAAATATTATACTGAATGCTGTAAAGTCAGTGTGTTTTCAGTAATTGCTTGCATTTAGCAATATCTATTGAATTTTCCACAGTGAATATTTTCAATAGTGCTAGAACAATGCCTCCTGTTTTGAGTACTTTTGTTATTCTTCGTGAGTATGCTGACTTAGTTATTTCCTCCCCCACCTCTCTGAGATGTACCTACTGGTATTACCATGAGGGCAACAAAGATCAGAAATCATGCCAAAATGATACAAGTTTGTTCATTACCCTTGTTGAATGGGATTATGCCTAATTTAAGAATGAGGGAGATGGAATAGCAAGTGTAAACTACAGAGACAATAATGCTTAAAATGAGAATTTTAACAGATTCTCTATATGTTTTTACAAAGGTGATTGTGTGGGGATAGTGTCTCCTCTATTCTCATTATTGGTTTTAACTCAGAAAGAAGTGCTGCTGTCCAAACCAAACATGCTTTCTAACCATTTATCATTAAGATTAGACAACTAAACAACCAGTAGGTATGATCCTACACTGAGCTGAATGGAGCTGAAACTCAGAGACCTGATAATTTATTTATTTATTTATTTATTTATTTATTTATTTATTTATTTATTTATTTATTTGCTATATCTATATACCGCCCATCTTCTGGAACTCTGGGCGGTTTACAGTTAAAATAAGACAACAGAAAACAAAACAAAAAGCAAGAGTACCAATAAAATAAGGAGGGACAATACCCTCCACAAGATAAAAGAAAAGAGTGCAACACATGTTGTCTTCTATTTAATTGCTCATATTAAGCCTGAATGAATTTTGCTTTTCCAGTCTAATTAGAAATTTATAAGCAGCCACCAGATTCTGTCAAATGCGTTGTCTTCTGAGGCATAAGGATACCACCCCAGAAATGCCACCCACCAATATAAAATGCCACCCCAGAAAATAAAATTCCACCCCAGGACTATCAGATCCCAGCCATGAAAGCCTTCAAGAATACAGAAAAGAAAATTATTTAAAAATGTCTTCACCCAGGCATGCGTCCCATGTGCCAGTTTAATCTGTAGAGGGAAATTCATGATATTTGTGTGTGTTATCACGTCCTAGAAATACTACAGAGTTACTGCTCTTTGATGTCTTATGACTGGTGACTGTGTTGTTGATATTCAGTGTGGTGTGTGTGTGTGTGTTGCTTGCATATATTTCTGTTTTTCTCATTTGTTTATTTTCCCCTTCAACCTTAAACAATTGAAACTTGCTGGTACAGCAAACTGACAACCTGTGAAACAAGACTCTTGAAATTTCTGTGAGAATCTACATTGTTTCACCAAGATAGCAAACCTTAATACAGGTGAAATACTGTTTACTTTATCACTTCTACAAGTTGTAGTAGCAGAATAGTTCCATAGTAATCTGTTTAAGAATGATTTTGCTAGGACAGGACACCAAATTGCTGGTAAACAAATTTGTACCAATCTGCTATATTTACATTTCAGAACCCTAGGAGTTTCGTGGTCCAGGATTTTTCTTCAAAGTTTTGTATTTCCTTAGAAGTGTTTGATTGGGAAGAAATCCCTTACAAAGCAATGACTTTTTATTTTACATTGACTTTGCTTGCTGTGATGAATCGGGTGGAGAGCTGGTTGATTATTTTGAAGTGCCTTTTAATCCTTACAGTTCAAATTTCACTTTTTTAGGCACAGTATCCATTTTACACTCCATTTATTATCTTCACATTCGATACATACGTCGTTTCAAACCTTAATTGTGGGAAGGCATAGTCAGGGGACTGGAAATAACTGATATAAAATAACATTTACCCCCTGAAGTTAATCTGCTGAAAGACCTTCAGTTTTATATCTGGTCCTTGTTTATTCATCAGAACTCATTATTCTAATTTTTGTAAACAGTAATAGATTATTCAAAAGTTTCAAAAACTTTGTGCACAAGGGCTATTATAGTAACACTGCTTCCTCCTCCCCTTTTTCATCAACTACGGTTGCAGCATTTCAGTTAACAGTTCCTGAATACTAGTTCATAGAATGACTGGGTTATGACTGTTGACCTTATGCTGATTTTACTTCTAAAACAGTGTGTATTAATTTAAACAACTATTTGATATGTTCTTATAATTTTGTTTAAGTTGATTCATCTCTTTGGCTCATGTTGCATTTTCAGTTTGTTTTCTTTGAACCTCTATTTTTAGACAGGAAACCAGAAATCAGCTTCAATTTTGCACTGGATTGTCAAGAACCTGGTAGGGACTATTCTGTTCTGTTTAACATTGCTTTTTTCTATAACTAACTGTATAATCCAAACTGAAAGGTACTTGGTGTGTCTGGAATGAGCAAAAGACTCTTGTGTTCATGGGTGTTCTCAGATCTGCTGAGAAAAATGAATCTCTCAGCACCAGTACTGTGCTTGCTGAAATCAGCCAAAAACCAAAAAAAAAAAAACAAAAAAAAAAAAAAAACCCAAAACCCAAAACCAAACCAAACTGGCGAAAAAAAGGGAGGGGTGAACAGGGAGAAGAGAATCACGGAAACTGAGTTATACCAGACCCTAAATCATCAGTTAAGACTAGCTTAACCTTCCCCCCTCCCTGATGGCTAAGTCCGGTACTATTTAATATCTTTATTAACGACTTGGAGGAATGAATAGAGAGTAGGCTGATCAAATTTGCAGATGATACCAAATTGGGTGGGGTTGCTAATTCTCTAGAGGATAGGATGAAAATCCAAAAGGACCTTAACAGATTAGAGTCCTGGGCCAAAGCTAATGGAATGTGTTTCAACAGAGGGAAATGTAACCTGCTGCATCTAGGTAAAAAATAATGAATTGCACAGATATAAGATGGGAGACACCTGGCTGGAAAGTCGTACCTGTGAAAGGGATCTGGGAGTCTTGATGCAACACAAATTGAACATGAGTCAGCAGTGTGATGCGGTGGCCAAGAAAGCCAACACGATTCTTGGTTGCATCAACAGAAGCATCATGTCTAGATCAAGGGAAGTGATAGTACCACTCTATTCTGCTCTGGTCAGACCCCATCTGGAGTACTGTGCCCAGTTTTGTGCACCTCAATTTTAAAAGGATGTTGACAATCTTGAACAGGTACAGAGGAGGGCAACCAGGATGATTGAGGGTCTCGAAGAAATGTCTTACAAGGAGCGGCTTAGGGAGCTGGGAATGTTTTGCTTTACAAGAAGAAGACTGAGAGGGGATATGATAGCTATGTTTAAATATTTGAAAGGATGTCACATTAAAGAAGAAACTGGTTTATTTTCCATGGCTTCAGAGACTAGGACGCAGGGCAGTGGTCTCAAACTACAGGAAAAGAGATTGAATTTAAACATTAGGAAGAACTTCATGACAGTTAGAGCTGTTCGGCAATGGAATATGCTGCCACAGAGGGTGGTGGAGTCTCCTTGGAGGTTTTTAAGCAAAGGCTGGATGGTCATCTGTCAGGTGTCCTGTGATGGAGGTTCCTGCCTGGCAGAGGGTTGGACTAGATGGCCCTTGAGGTCTCTTCCAACTCTATGATTCTATGAGAGGCTCACTAATTGTTGTAAGTGCACTGATGGGGTCCTTCTTCACTCCGGGAAGGAACTCGGGCTGCCCTTCCCTTGCTTCTCAGGTAGCTAGCCTGGCATTGCCTGTGCTGTGCGTCTCCTCATCCCATCTCCTCTTCAGATGGCAAGCTGCCTGGGGAAGCATCAAAGAGCAGCCTGAGCTCCTTCCTGGGCTGGTGCACTGACAGCAAAGGAGGACCCTGGCTAATTAATTGAACTAATCCCTCAGTATCACCTTACCAGCTGTTGTGCTTTCTCGTGAATTACCAGTGATTGTGCTGCCCCATGAATACCAAAGAGAGGATGTGTTACCTTAATGTTACCTTACATCAAAAGGAAGAGGTGTGAATGAAAGACAAATGTTTTCCCCCATAGATACACAGTTGTTTGTGGCAAGATCAAAAGACATTCCCGACTTAACATAAGAAAGTGCCTGGAAGGATCTATCTATGCCTAGAGGAATCGCAAACCATCTAGAAGCCTCTGTAACTGGAAAATTCCACTTCTTTTTAGAAGAGGTTCCTATCCCTATAAAAGACTCACTCAGACAAAGGAAGGTTGGTTGTTGATTGAGGGCAATGTAGCAGACTGGGATCTTCGCTGGGCAGAAAAGGCAAGGAAAGATGTGTGTCTTTACTATTGGAAATGTGCTTACCTTTAAGTAAGTAGACAGACTAGAATTAGAATTTCTTATTTTCTGAGAATTGCAGTATATTATGCTTTCCATAGTTTACTCTTTTTCTTTTTTAACGTGAAGATTGCCTTGCAAGGTCTTTTGCCATGTCAACCTCACTTTTTTTAAATGTTCTCTTAATAAAACAACATTTTCTTTATATCTTAAAAACGGAGTGTGATTTTTGTGCCTGTGGAAGTGTCTTGCTAAAATCAGTGCCTATAATTGGCAGCTACTGAATTTCTTTGTGAGCATAGTTTCTTTTCCTTTTGTACAGTAACATAGCTCTCTGTTTCTGGGTACTCTAGGCTGGAGGGAAGAAGGGGTTGGCAGGGTGCTTAATCCCTGGCTGTGGACACAGTGTTGGGTTTTGCTCACGCCCGACTAGCAACAGTGGGCCGTTCGCCTTGTGGATCCTTTCTGCAGATTCCCTGAGGCACGTGCAAGCCTCAAACTTTGGTTTCTTGGTGGCAGTGGAACTCCACGTGTCATCTCTTAAACGTTGACAGTCAACAACAGTGAGTGTGCCTCCTGAATGTGGAGGAAGGGGTAGGTTAAATGTAGCACTTGTGTGGCTCTGGCTAAAGATTCAGCATGAAGTGCTTTGTTGTTCAAAGGTAAAAAGCCCCAGTGAGACTGCTACCTACAGTATCTGTCTATCCACTAGAGATGGGCACGACTAGGGAAAATGACGTTTTCGAGTTGTCGTGTGTCGGAGGCGGCCCGTGTCGGCTCGTTTCCGTTTTCCGCGAAACTTCGCAAAAAATAGTCGTTTCGTTTTTTGTTTTTTCGTCTGTCATTAAACTGGTTTGGGGGGTAGCGGGCTCCTGGAGGCACCTCTCTGGGGTGGGTGCCTCCGCTGGCCCGCTATAAAGGGAAGCGGGCTCCTGGAGGCACCTGTGGGTGCCTCCTATCCTTACCCGCTAGGAAGGGAAAGCAGGCTCCTGGAGACCCCTCATGGCATGGGGGTCTCCTCTCCTCACCTGCTGCTGCAAAAGGGCATTTTCAAAAAGCTTTTGACACAGTCCCTCACCAAAGGCTGCTGAGAAAATTGCACAGTCAGGGGATAAGAGGGCAGGTCCTCTTATGGATTGAGAACTGGTTGAAATCCCGGAAACAAAGAGTAGGTGTCAATGGGAAATTTTCGCAATGGAGAGAAGTGAAAAGCGGTGTGCCCCAGGGCTCAGTCCTGGGACCGGTGCTTTTCAATCTGTTCATAAATGACCTGGAGACAGGGATAAACAGTGAGGTGGCCAAGTTTGCAGATGACACAAAACTTTTCCATGTGGTAAATACCAGAGAAGATTGTGAAGAGCTCCAGAAGGATCTCTCCAAACTTGGGGAGTGGGCTGAGAAATGGCAAATGCGTTTTAATGTAACCAAATGTAAAGTAATGCATATTGGGGCAAAAAAACCAAACTTCGTCTATCAACTCATGGGCTCTGAGTTATCCGTGACGGATCAGGAAAGAGATCTTGGTGTGTTGGTGGACAGCTCCATGAAGGTGTCTCCCCAATGTGTGGCAGCGGTGAAGAAGGCCAATTCCATACTAGGGATTATCAAAAAAGGGATTGAAAATAAAATAGCCAACATTATAATGCCATTATACAAAACAATAGTAAGGCCCCACCTGGAGTATTGTGTACAATTATGGTCACTGCATCTCAAGAAAGACATAGTGGAACTGGAAAAGGTGCAGAAGAGAGCGACTAAAATGATTACCGGGCTGGAGCACCTCCCTTATGAAGAAAGGCTAAAACATTTGGGCCTCTTTAGTCTGGAAAAAAGGCGCTTGAGGGGGGATATGATTGAGACGTACAAAATAATGCAGGGTATGAGTAAAGTGGATAGAGGGAAGCTCTTCTCTCTCTCCCAAAATACCAGAACTAGGGGACATACACTCAAATTGAGGGCTGGGAGAGTAAGAACAGACAAAAGAAAATATTTTTTCACCCAGCGCGTTGTAAGTCTATGGAACTCCCTGCCACAGGATGTGGTGATGGCATCTGGCCTGGATGCCTTCAAAAGGGGATTGGACAGATTCCTGGAGGAAAAGTCCATCACAGGTTACAAACCATGATGGAGATGTGCAGTCTCCAGGCTTTAAACCGGGTTACTTCAAGGGCCAGATGCAGGGGAGTGGTATCAGGAGACAGAGATCTAGTCTCATGCACTCCCAAACGCACCTGGTGGGGCCGCTGTGAGATACAGGAAGCTGGACTAGATGGGCCTTTGGCCTGATCCAGCATGGCTCTTCTTATGTTCTTATGTTCTTATGATATGCATACCAGTTGCAGACTATGAGACCAGTCAGTGTGCACTGGCAGAACCCAGAGCCATAGGGTGATGCCTAAGGCTCTCGCACCCGCTGTGTCTCACAAAGAAGGGAATCGTACTTGCGTACAGTGCAATGCAAATAGATCTGGCTTAGGGGACAGCAGCTTAGCGCAAGGGCTAGGGTTAGGCTAGTTACTGGTGAGGTTAGGGTGGGGTAGTGGGGTGCACCTCTGGGTGCCTCTCTGACCCACTAAGAGGACAGTGTACTGTGGCGTATGGGTAAGGAATCAAGGATTAGGGTTAGGGGGCTAGGGCAGGGTTTAGTGGGCTTTTTGGCACATCCCAGAAGTCTCAGTGGCCAAGTGGCCATGCGATTGGTGGGATGGCTCCAAAAATTTGCATGGTCCACTCCCACATGGCCACTTGGCCAGCCCATCATTGCGCAGGTGAAAAAAAATAAAATAAAATAAAATAAAATAAAATCAATGGAGAGAGGACAGAGGAGGAGACATTTTGTTGCAACAGAAAAACCCACTGCTACTGTAAAAATTCTGGCAGTTTTAGCAATAGCAATTAGCAAATTTCGCATGTTTCTGTGGTGCTTGTGTGTGTGTTTTTGGACCACGATTTCAAAATTTTTTTGCGGTCGCCGTCCCATTTTGGATCCCCCGCCCGCACCACATGGCATGGCAACTCGAGTCTGGCTGCCCAGGACAGGAGAGGGGGGAGGCCGGGACCCCCCCAGAAACCACCCCTCTGGTAGGTGCACTCTGCAGCCATATTTTCGCCTGCTTTTTGGCCCGGGAATGGGGGGGGGAATTTTAAAACTTTTTTTCTGTGCCGCTTCCGCTTGAATTGCGGCCGGCGGCCAGCGGCGACTTTGGCGGGACAATGAGGATGCCCGCCCCCAGCGCAGCCCAGGGACAGGAGGGACAGGAGGAGAGGGGGGAGGCCGGGGACCCCCCTCCAGAAACCACCCCTCTGGTAGGTGCCCTGAGCCCTCACTCAGGCAGGCATATTTTTGCCTGCTTTTTGGCCAGGAATTGGTTTTTTAAAATTTATTTTAAAAACTTTTTTTCTGTGCCGCTTGGCATCGCGGGATCTCCACGATGCCAGGAACGACCACGACAAATCAGACCCAATTATTCTTTAGTCGGTTAGAGTTCTAGTTCTGGCGGAGTAATTCCCGTTACCGTTTCTGTTCCGTAACGGAAACGGAAACGGGAATTCCGCTAAGTCGTGCCCATCTCTACTATCCACCCATCCATTCGTTTCTCCACCTGCCTGCCTGCCTGCCTGTCCACCCATCCGTCCGTCCATCTGTCCATCCATCCTTCTCTCCATCTGTCCATCTGTCTGTCCGTCCACTGTCTGTCTGTCTGTTATTTCTACCCCACCTTTCTCACTATTAAAGTGAGAGTGTGTCTGTACTAATGCTATTAGCTTCCCCGGAAGCCTATTAGGATACAATATAAAATAATTGGGCAGAACATGTTCTCTCATATAACCAGACTGAAATATTATTCAGGAATATATTTCATAATTGTGCCATACACATGCAATTTCCAGTTTTATCTCTCTTTTTCTGATAGTCCTACAGGAAACCCATAATGTGTTCTACACATCCTATAACAGCTGTGAATGTTTCAGACCACTAAATCATCAGTGAATTCACATATCAGAGTGAAACAGATAATAAGTAGCCATGGTCCTTAAATACTTCAAAACTGAGCAATTTTCTATCAAATGAATGACATCTGCCCTGAGAATTCTGTCATCAAGGTGTGCCTGCATTAAACCCAATGTACCCTTAACCTGCAGTTTTAAGCATTTTGTGAACAGAATGGCCAATTCGTTAACAACACAAAAATATATATTTATATATATATATATATTATATATATTTAAAGAATTTAAATGTATACAAAATTTTCTGAGACAAGAAATAAATTATGTTTATATTATTAATTTTACTACGGTTATTAAACAATTCTACAGCTACATACGATAATATACATTGGTCTCATTTATTAAACTTTGATTGATCTGCATTCTTTACACAGTTGCACAGATTTATTTGTATTTGAATTCTGTTGCCCCCATTTGAATTGTGTATCAAACTTTAAATAAAGGCATCATTACTGATATCAATGTCAGTAACAACCATACCAGTCATATAGCATAAAGTAAAGGGACATCTAGACATTTAAAATAATACAAGTATTATTTTAAAAATCTGGTATGGTATCAGTTCAACAAGAATTTCAAAGACAGAGAAAAGTTTACAGAAACACAATATTCCTTTTCATCAATACAAATTCTCATCAAGTAGACTATGTTTTGTAGGATATTTTTAAAGTGTAACACAAGGTTGTTTTAGATTCAAAACGGAAAAGCCACTGATGAAAAATTTAGTTGTGATTGAAAGCTTTTAATGGGTATCAGACTTTTTATGCATTATCTTCCCTAAAACTTTCATATCTCTTTATGAAAAAACACAAGCACGTCAAGATTGCACTGGAATTTAGACAGAAAATTAATGGAAGGAACAAAAAAAATCAGCTTTTGTCCTACTGGTGCTCCAAAATCTCATTGTGGTCACAGAAGAATTTATCACTAGAACAAAATGTCAAAAATCACTTAGATTGAAAAAAAATGCTGAATGTTTGTTACTGTTGAAATATGTAACTGTACAGCCCACCATGTATATATTACGAGAATGACTGAGTTGTCTAATTTACATATTGGAACTTATTTAAACAATCAGATTATGTCTGGCATTGATCAATGGATATTAAGAGAGATAACTGCTGTACATATATATCATATACAGTAGTGCCTCATAAGACAAATTTGATTCATTCTACAGGTCAATTCATCATATGAAAAATTCATCTTACGAGGCACGGTTTCCCATAGAAATGCACTCAAAACCAATTAATATGTTCCAGAGGGAATTGATTAATATGTTTTCAATGCATTCCTATGGGAAGGCTATATAAAAACCCCTCAATCAAGGGACAACAGAAGGCTGCAACCCCCACCCCACCCGCAGCCTAGAGAGACGCCAGCTCTGAGCTGTCAAAACCCAGTGTCTCTCTTGGCTGTGTGGAGGAGCCATCGACTGCTGGTGATTAAGAAGGCAGCCACCACCTCTTCACCCATGTCTCTGTACGGACACTTTGTTGGACAGATCAGGGACCAATCGATCTTTGGTTCCTGCTCTGTCCAATTAAGTGGGTGGGGAAGGCCGAAAATCTATCAGTCCCTGCTGTGCCCAACACTTTGTTGGGCAGAACAGGGACAGACTGATGTTTGGCCAGGCTGGGCACCTTGCAAGGCAAGCGGCAGTGTCAGATCACCACCACTGCTTTCCTTGAAAGGCACCCAGTCTGGCCAAAGACCCATGAGCCAATGCTCTGATCACCAAATTGGTGGGCAGAACACAGACCCATTGATCCTTACCCAGCCTGGGCTGTTCCCTTGCAAACACCCAGGCTGGGAGCGGATCAATGGTACCTCGTAAGATGAATGATGAGTCTTTCCTATTCCTGGAAATTCCATTTGTCTTACGATTTTTTCTTCTCAAGGGGCATTCACCTTGCGAGGTACCACTTTACTGCATATATAAAGAAGACACAGTTATTCTGTTAGCTGTACATTAGAGATGTCTGCCATGGTTGTCTGTTATGAGTCTGCTTGTTATTTCAACTATTGGCATGCACAAGGGAGAATACCATTCATATTCTGTATGTGTTTTATATTGCACTTGATCAACTCTATAAAAACTCATACATTCAAGTTACATCTCCACTCCTGTACATTATTATTTGCTGTGTGTGTAATCTCATACATTGTCTTTTAGTTGTCTACTAATTTTATATATATTGACTAATAAATTATTTAATGACACACATTTATGACACATATAATGATACACAATCAGCATCAGTTAAATGTGAAGCATGAACTTGCTGCAGATTATATAATGGGAAGAGGATTATACAAAATTTAGAAATACTCACAGTAACATGTTCCCCTGAGTGGATTGCCAAGGTACCTGTTTTCAGAGTCACAACTGTGAAAGGAAGAAAGACAAGAAGAAATAACAAATGGGTAATTTCTGTACTTTTTAAAGTAACATAGCTCCTCGTTATTTTTCCATTTCACATCTTTCCTTGTTTCTGACCTGCGGATCCTGCCTCACTTCACAAGAAAGCAGACATTTCAATTGACAGGGAAAGGAAAGGAAAGAGGAAGTGGAGGCAAGAGAAAGAAAAGCCCCCCCCCCCGCTACATCTACTGATGATTTTGGCCCCACACACCTGTATATTGTATGTGACTAATACCTGATGACAAGTTAAATGATTGCATTTAAATGTTTTAAATGATGCTAATTAATTACTGCTACTGCTCTAACATGATACCACAAGTCCTTCCAGCATGCAGTCCTTGGTGGATTGCACCCTAGGAAAGCAAACCTCAACAAAAAAGAGGTGTTGCATCCCTATTTTACATCAATAACATACCTTCCAAAGGGACACAATATCCTGCATGTGTGATGTGCATCTAGGAGAAAAGTGACCCATACTTGAACAAAAACAAAGCAGTTGACTGCCACCCCACTAACTGGCTGAGGAATGGTCAGATAAACATGAAACTGCAGAAATCTATGGTCTTGGTTATAATAAAAGCCTAGATCACTTTAAAGCAAATAATCTCTGTCTCTCTACAGGAAAACATTCAGCAAAAGAATGTTTGCCTTCCCTTTTTTTTTTGCATGTAAGGCCCAGAATCTCATAGCTAGAATGCTACTACCCATGCTGGGCAGGGGCTTCCAGGAAATAAAATCAAAAATAGTAATTATTCCAGTCTCTAGTTTTCTAGTATAAGCACCATGATCAGAATCCCGATATCAGTGCATAACATAAAGTAACACAGATATAAATTTGCCAGGTGTTACATCCAGGCGACAAGGACTGTATAAGTCAATTGCACTGATTACACATTGCATCGGCAAAAGTGATTTACAAATACCACTTGAGCCCTGCTGCTATCACTGCTACCACTTGAGTAATGTTGAGTTATAGAAATGTAGTGGTTCAACAGGATTTCAGTCAATTTTGGCTTCCTTCCAAGGTGTAGAACAGGGATCGGCTACCATGGCAGTCCATGTGCTTATAGCTTACAGCCCCTTCCTACCAACGCTGGCACACCCAACAGAGACAACCTGTGGGAATTTCAGTGCATAAAACATCATGAGGGCCATAGTCTCACAACTTTCACTAGAAATGTCGTGGATAAACAATGGAATCCCTTTAGCTGGGAAGTTTTATCAATTGTCATTGTGCTTCTACATGATTTTACTCATTCCCACTCACAGAAAATGGTATTTGCAGTCATATTATTTCAAAATAATAGGGATGGGCTGTTCATTTTGGAAGTAGTACCTTCCAAAATGACCCATGCGAGCCCAGGTGCTGTTCGGAAGCCTCCAAAATGCAAGCAGCCAATCACGTACCTTCTTGCAGGGTCGCATTGGGCTAAACTTCAACCAGGAAGGAGTCTCCTGACATAATCTGTCCTTCTCCCTGGCGCTGGCCAATTAGACAGGGACATGGGTTGATGCACTTCCCTGCACAGCTCCTGATTGGCCAGCACCAGGAAAAATGACAGATGCCATCAGGAGACTTCTTCCTGGTTGGAGTTTAGCCGATGCAATCCTGCAGGAACATAAGTGATTAGCTGCTTGTGTTTTGGAGGCTTCCAAACAGCTCCTGGGCTCACATGGGTCATTTCAGAAGCTACTGCTTCTGAAACGAACAGCCCATCCCTACAAAATAACAAATGCAGTTAATATTTATGACATTTAATATTTATGCTATAATGTAGAAGTAATTATCAGACAATATTACAGAGTATGTTCCTTTCACAGAATTTATGCTTATTATAAATTTATGCATATTAGGTATAGAAATCTTAGATAGATAGATAGATAGATAGATAGATAGATAGATAGATAGATAGATAGATAGATAGATAGATAGATAGATAGA
>JAHTLZ010000379.1:6239341-6251672 GCA_023846285.1 Phrynocephalus versicolor
ATTTATTTATTTATTTATTTATTTATTTATTTATTTATTTATTTATTTATTTATTTATTTGATTTATATACCGCAACTATCTAGCAAAAAAGCTACTCTGGGCGGTTTACAAACATATACAAAACATAAAAACAGAATAAACAACTTGAAATAGTAAATAAAAACTAATCAATCAAACCAATTAAATAATACAACCAAAATAAAAAGAGCAACACCAGCTGTCCAGATCATTCTCGTTTGGAGGGTACCAATTCAGAAGTCAGAACTTGAAGGAACTGTTAGAGATCTGCCTTATCTGATGAACCCCGGTTCTTAGCAAGCTAGGTACCTGAGGTGCTGATGGGGTCTCTGGTGTAGCCAGAGGCTCCTGAGTGGGCTGTATGGGTGAGGAGGCAACCACGGGGCACTTCATAGGTGGAGGGATCCGAGCTTGTTTGGGGTTACTGAAGTAGTTGTAATACTGAGACACGTAAGTCATGATGCTGAGGCAGTCGGGGACTTTCGTGGAAACCATGTCACTGGGATCCAGCAGGGCAAGGATCCCCAGCTCCTGCTCAGCCACCTCAAATGCCAGGCAGTTGTTCTCAAATACATTCTCCTTGGAAAGTGAGTTGAAATCCAGCAAATCAGGATGGTGCCTATGGAGGATGGCACAAAAGGCCAGGCCATCCTGAAAGGAGCTGCTGAGGTCTCGGAACTCCATGCCCGGGTAGCCCTCGCACTGGCGGCGGCACCAGGCCTGCAAGGCGCTGCGGGGTCCCGATATCGGGGAGAAGGGAGAGGAGGCAACCCCAGGCTCAGGGAGCCGTGGGCTGAGAGAGGACCATGAAAAGGCGGGAGAGGGACACAAGCCAGGCACCACTCAGAGGTGACCCCCCTCGGGGCTGGACACACCTTCCACTCGGGCAGCTCCCTCCTGGGCACCTCACTTTGGCCAACGAGCCCTGAGCGGAGCTTCACCCCATCGTGGCCTGGGCGGGGAGGCTGGGCTGCTGCACTGGTCCCTATGCTTAGGTCCTCTCACCGGGCTCCCTGATCCCCTCCCGGGGGCGCCTCCTTCCTCTCCAGCCCAGCGACACCCCCTGGCTCTGCTCAGACTTGTCCCGGCGGCAGCAGCGGCGGTGGTGTCTTCTCCTCCTCCACGTCCTCCTCCTCCGCCACCCAGGATGCCAGCAAAGTGCCACGGTTACTCATCGAGCGGCACCGGGCGAAGCCGCAGCCTGCTGTGTGGCAAGGTGAAAGTGAACTATAAAATGGAGGACTCGCTAATAGCTTTCCTCAGACTGATGAAGTTGTTTAGATGAGCAGCGAAATATTTAGGTCTCTGAAGAAAATAAGTCTAGTTGCCATGACTCAACTTCCAGATAAACTCACCTGGATGACTGAGAATCTTCAAAGAAATATTATTAAAATAGTAACTAAGATCAATATTAAAACACATTTAAAACAACAAAGCACAGTAATTCATATAAACCCCCTCTCTCACTACTAGTCATTAAGGAAAAGCCTGCCTGAAAAGAAATATAATTGCCTTCCTGCAGAAGAATAGCAGAGATGAGGCCAGTATAGCTTCCCATGGGAGTTCCAGAATTGGGAAGCAGCCACAGAGAAGAACCTCTCCTACAGCCCACCATTGCCTAGTTTCACTGGGAGAGATCATCTGCCACTTCCTCAACTTTCACAAGGGTTCTGACTCTACACTTACTGTCAACCCATTCCTTCTATCACACAGCTAACTCATTATGCATATGCAATAACCACAAACAAAACAAGCAGAAAGAGACTCAAATCTTTGTGCTTATTGAAGGATGTTAAGTCTTGGGCCATAAAAAATTAATGGGTGATTCTGAAGCAGAGTGCCAATCATGATTCTGGTTTTGATTCAGTATGCTCTCTGTGGTACTCCCAGTTTGAGGGTGGGGGGATATTCTACTGTACCTAGTCAGCCTTTCTAGCGTACCTTTATGGAAGGCATAGCTGTCAAGTGTCCTGTAATGGGCAGAATTTCCCATTTTGTACCGCTCTTTCCCACCGTCTTCCTGGGAAACGTTCTTTTTTTTAATACTCTGGCCAGTGGCAAGCCTTCAGATTCTGGCCTGCTGCTCCTCCTCTGCTCTGATGTATGCTGCTGCTGCTGCTGCTGCTGCTGGGGTCCTGAGAAAGACAGCACCTTGGGAGTCCCCGCCCCGCTGTCCCAGCAGCAGCAGTAGCAGCAGCATATGTCGCAGAGGCAGAACAGCAGACCAGCAAAACTGGCCGGCATCTGAAGGCCCCGATCTGTGCCGAGGGGTGTGCTGGAGGTGGGGGACAGATGGAGCAGCCCTGCCTCCAGCTTCCTTGCTGAGCTCAGTGGGCTGCTCCTCCTGCTAGTCAGTCTTGCCGCTCCATTCAATTGCTCATCACTGGGGTGGGGGTGGGGGGGAGACCATTTCCCAACCTGTCCCCTCCTTCCCAACCTGTCCCCTCCCACTTCAACAGCACGAAGACTGGAGCCCTTGTAAGGAGAGGGAGGAGAGGGAAGGGGCTCCTTGAAAGGCAGGGCAGCAACAAAGGCAAAGGAGCTGCCTCCAAGGAAAAGGAGCTCTGCATCGGTTGCCTAGGCACCTTCTCCCCAGCTTTGCAAGGCACCTCTTTTATCTTTTAAATTATGCATGCCCCAGTGACTGGGTAGAGAGCGGACTGCAGCTCGGCGTGGTGGAAGGGGTGAGCAGTGCGCACAGGTGCACATGCGCATGTGCACGCGTGCATGCGTGTGGAGGCTTGTTTTGGCGTGCACGCTCCCTCATCTTGTCCTGGCCAGCGCCGGGGAAAACTTGACAGCTATGATGGAAGGCATTTGTTTTTCATTCCATGCCATGAGCGTAGCTTGAGGGCAGATTCAACACAATTCTCATGGAACAGAACATATGTAGGGACAAGTGGAGAAACTTCAAATATTATGTCCTGCATTGTCATTTTTATGACACCATACACAGAAATATTCCAGGAAAGCATTATTTGCTGGTGGATGTAATCCCTTACATGAAGCACCATGGGGTCATTTTTACTTTATCTTTATAATGAGAGGCTACATCATAACAGCTAAAACATCTAAACATGTTCACCAAATTGTGTTATTAGGCCTAGCTGCAATTTTTGGTCACTTCCATTAAAATTGGAAGTGGAACTACTATTAGGTATTTTGCATGTCTCATTTTATGGTTTTATATCTATTATTTGTACCAAATTTATGTTTCAGATTTAACCTGTTATGACATATGGTTACAATAGACTTGTATGCTGCATGAAAACAAATTAGTACTTTGTTTGCTACCTTAGCTGAACTTCATTTTCACAGAAACATATAAATATTTATAAATATTTATAAATATGCACTGCCTATACTCAATGAGCCCAAGGGAAATGACATCATAAGTTATTCGGCCTTTCCGCATTCTCTTTTTTCCTCAATAATGTTATCTTCCTCCGTTTGTTAGCAACAGAAAAATTTACTAAGATTTCCTCCAGGCTGGGACCACGGGTAAAAACCTAAGTAGGCTTTGAACATTAAACAGGCCCCCTATTTCACCCATGAAATCTCCCTCCCCATTTTCTTTTTACCTCCTGTGATGCCAACGTTTCAAAGCTGGAGTGATACAGGACACAGAAAGATCCACAGGGGCACAAGGAGGATCAAAGATTAGTGCTCACATCCCTTCTTTGACTCCAAAAGATGATTCCTAGTCTATCTTATAGGTTTTGGGACATCACTGGAGGACCCACAGGACTGCAAGGTTATGGGTTTCAACAGTGTGTGTGTGTGTGTGTGTGTGTGTGTGTGTGTGTGTGAGAGAGAGAGAGAGAGAGAGAGAGAGAGAGAGAGAGAGAGAGAGAGAGAGAGAGAAAGAGAGAGAAACTATGTGCTCCGTGTCTGGAGGGATCACAACAGGGGCCGAATGCTCTATCCTTCCAAAACATGAAGTTGGTACTAATACTTCATGTCATAGCCAGAGGCAGCAATGTTTAAGGAGCTAGCCATAAAAATAAAACCTCAGAATTCTTTATTGTAATAATACTGCAGAAAGCCATCACCACAAGATGGACACACAAATACTGCAGCCAGGATACTACGATCACAAAAGCAGCAATTTGGCAAAGGGCTGCATGCCTGTACTATTTTTGCCCTATGTTCACACAGAAGTCAGTAAAACGAGAACTAATGTCTATCTGGAGGCCACATTTCAAACACTGGACAAATCACTGCAAAGATAGTGTTTTCAAGCAGTTTTTAAATTGTATAATTAAAAATTTAAAATGAAATGAGTCAGAGTATCTCCTTCCAGGCACATTAAACAAACAGCAAAAAGGCACAAAACACATATTTGAAATGAAATATTTATACTCAAAGATGTAAACAACAATAAAAATGTTTAAAGTGGCACCCAACTATTTTCTCAATGCATGTTCCTCCCTATAGTGAATGTTAAGTAAGCTCTGCAAAAACAAATTACGAGAAAACTTTCAAGTTTTGCTTTGAAGCTAGCTTACTTTTTAGTATATTATTGTCTTTCATTTGGTTCTCTATATATTCCTCCCTGCGTAGTCCATAATAGCTATAGTTCATGATGAGGCACTTTAGCATTACTATTATGTAATGTTTCCACTTGATGTTGAAATTTCCTCTTCTACAGCAAGTGAAAATTAGAGAATCTAAATGCTGCAATATAAAGATTTCTAAACTGGCTGCTGGGGAAGCTAATTTGCAAGTAATAAAAATCAATCCTTCAGGTACATCAAGTATGCTATAGCCTGTAGAAAAATAGTAGGCTCTGCTTTGCATGTCTCACTGGGTTACCTCATTAAAAAGAAACATGAACATGGCTTATTTTAAGCCAGAAGCTAAGCTGTGGAAGCTAGGAGCTCAGACTGCTCATTTTGCCTAGTATAAGACCCCTCTGAAAAATTCTGGGTGGTGGTGACTAAGGATGAGAGAAGGGGGTTCTTGGCAGTAGGGTTCCACTTAGAACACTTACATGAAGAATACCAGGAAGACTCAAGTGACAACTACCCGGATTTTTGTGTGTGTGTTTGTGTGTGTGTGTGTGTGTGTGCGCGCGCGCACGCACACGCGCATGCACCCCACTGACCCTTTAAGGCATGAAATGTTTTCCTCCATTTTTAAGGCATGATAACTATCTGCTCATTTTAAATCTGCATTTAATGCTGCTTTGCAATATTTTGTCTATTTGTAGTACAAATATGATAATTTCCCCCAAATAATTAGGGACTGGGAGGGGAGGTTGCTCTGTGGTATTATGTTGCCTTTGCAATAAAACCATCACATCAAAAACATTTGAGCCCTCTACAACCAATAGTAGTGTGGAGTAAGCCATGTCAATGGGCTGAATCCTGCTTATTATAAACCTTAGCCTTAGGCATGAGCTCACTCACAATCAGTGTTGTAGCATGGAGAGAGAGAGGAATGGTTCCCTCAGGGTGTACAACTCATCCCACCCTGCACACTATTGCAGCTGCTCCTTACACTTCTCTTCTCCCTCCCAGCAGTCAGACTCCAAGCAGCCTCCACCTCCACTTGCACAGACCTCAAGCAACTCCATGGCTGGGGGCTTCATCCACTGCCCCACAATGGATGGGGTGTGGGCAAGGTGGGGCATGGTGCCACAATGGGAGAAGCACCCCATAATATCTGCCTAAGACTGAGTGCCCTGAGTACTAGAAACCCATACTATGGTGATGCCCAGAACATGGTTATTTTGGGGACAGCTTTTCTTGAGGTGGGGAGGGGGTCGGTGATTCAGAAATTTTCACCAGCCTTGTTTAATATAAACAATTCCTTTCTCTTGCTCTTGCCTTCTTATATGGAGGATACAAATCTAACATTTAATTGGGTTATTTCCTAGTGTGGTCCGGTATTGTCTTCCCTGGGTTTCCAGCAGAGAAATTTCACCTCACCTGCTAACTTACTCTTTCAATTGGAGATACAAAAGATGGAAGATCAAGATTCTCTCCATCCAACACATGTGTTTTGCTGGCGAGTAAAAGTCATGATCCAAAAAACTTCTGGGAGGACAAAACAATAAACGTGATACTGTACAGGATTACGTTGAAAAACACAGGGCGTTAAAACTGGTCAGTTATTTAAAGTTATAATGTTAGGAACTTTTTAAAAAGGGAGCAGGCAATCTCAGAATCTCAGAAGTGTGTGTAGCAAATAGACTAAGAAATCTGAAACTCGCTGTTTTCAGACTTTTTAAAAAATATAGTAAAGATGAATTCTATGAATAGGCATAGGCCATTATGTAAAAAATCAACCACTTCTGGAGTCAAACATTAACCAGAATTGAACAATTTTAATATTTTTTCTTTCTGTCTTGGGGATACCATAATACTCTCAAGGGCCACACCTTACCACCCCTGGTTTTAAAGGTTTAGCTCTGAAAAGAGTTCCACATTTCCATCTCAAAAGAGCAGTAGAACTTTAAAGAAAACAATATTTAATGCTGGTTTTACAAAGCACTCAGCATTTCTAGTAATTACAGATTTCACTCCATTAAATGTTTGCAATGCCTTTAATTTGAAGCTGTCTGGAATATTATTATATGTGTTACAATTATTAAACACAGCTTGAAGATAAAAATTATTCAATTGCTACAAATAATGTCTTATTTTCTTCACACACACAAAAGTTAACAGAGCAAAAGTTTCTGAAGACACTTCCATGTGATTGTTTATGTCACTTCCACTTCTTTTAGAATAACAGAACATTTTCATAAAAGATGTTTGCACAAATAAGTCTCCAGTTTTTTTTAAAAAAAAATTAAGGAACAATATCATTTGTACCCTCTAATTTTTTATAATTAATGGCAAAGAATATGGGAAACGACAATTTAATTTTCTACTTTCCATTACAAAATAACCTTATTCATGCCTCAATAAGTGTATAGAGTTTGTCACCGTATAAGAATGAAGACTTTTTAATTATCAGAATGGCAACTCAAGCTAAACCCACAATTCAAAAGTTATAAATTTATAACTATTCAAACATTTTCCCTGTTTAACAAAACAAGATGTGGAATGAGTCAGCTTGCCAAGTCATTTTTGGGTAACGAACAGCATATACTGAATATATAGAGAGATAAAATGTGGGATTGCAACAACAGCAGCTTATTTCCTGACTAGAAATGGAGATGAATCAGAAATTCTGGTTTGTTTTGATTCATGATTTGTCAAAGTCAATGAATCACAAAAATGAGTTTATGATTTTTTTTGATGAACTGATAAATCAATTTGTAAATTGAGTTTGTTTTTTAACTTTTAAAACCACTAAAACGGCCTCCAAGGTGTCTAGATACACCAAATTTGCAAGGTCACTTCACATGATGCTGCCATACATATTAGACAGAGAAAGTAGGTGATTTGAGAGAGGAGTCAGGGAAGCCATACATTTGTGTACTGAAAATCCCTCTGTGAACAGGGGTGGGGGACTTTGGCACAATCTGTCTACTACTGATTATGCTGCCCTTTCATTGATCCCCAGACAAATCAATAGCACCTCACACCTCCACCAGGAAGTCCACTGGCAATGACCCATACTTAACGGGTGTTGAGAAGGTTGCATGGATTGACTTTCACACACCTCAGGACATTGTACATCTAATGAGCCTATTCAGGCCACTGTCCACCTAACGAGCCTATTCAGAACAGGGTGGTGTGAAACCAAGGTGAACTATAAATTTGGAAGCTTCGCTCCAACTTTCCTCAGATTGATGAATAGACATGGGCACGACCAGAAAAAATGACGTTTCGAGTTTTCATTTGTTGGAATGAGTCCATTTCGGGTTGTTTCCGTTTTTCATGAAATTTTTCAAAAAAATTTCATTTCGTCGTTTCGTTTGTTGTTTGTCGTTTCCACCGCGATTTAGCGCGATTTGACTTCCCAGAGCATAGGGGCGGCCCGCAATCAGGGCAGGCGCTAGGTGTTTTTGCACCCTAGGCGGTGGGTGGGGCGGAGGGGCGGGCGGCGGGGGGAGGTGTGGGCGGGTGGCGGTGGCGGGGGGCAATGGGTGGGTACCAACAGCGGCAGGGGGAGGCATGGGCGGGCGAGTGAGCGGGCAGCGGCGCAGGCCACAGGCGGGTGGCGGTGCGGGTGGATGGGCGAGTGGGCAGTTAGGATATCACTTAGGATAGAGGTTCTGTTCTTGGCTTGCACACCAAATGTGTGTGTGTGCAAGCAAAGTGAAAGTTGGGAAAATAGAAAATAAATGGTAGTATATAATATATTTTTAAAATAAATCCACACCTCCCACTCCCAGTCGAACCGCCCCCTTTATCCAATATCAGAAAAAAATCCTCACAAACTGCCAGAGAAGAAATAAAGAATAAACTGCTATTCCCTTCAGCAGACAAAGCTGCAGGGAATCAAAAAAAATTTTCTAAATTCAATTCCCTCCCTGCCTGCCTAACTTAATTCCTAAAGCCTCCAGCCTCCCTCCTCAATCTCGATCGGATTACACCAGCAGCAGCAGCCAGCCCTCCTCCCTCAACCACATCCATACACCCGACTGCGATTTCTGGAAGGTGCTTCGGCTTTTTATGCCCTCCAAGACATCCAGAAGTGTCAGTCAAAAACCTGGTGATGCCATTGGTGGAATGGTTCAAAAAAATTGTATGGTCCCATCCCATGCCCAGCCCAAATGGGCAGGTCTAAAAAAATAAAAAATAAAATAAAATAAAATCAATACGACATTTTATTGCTATAAAAAACCCACTGCTGCTACTATTAAAATTCAGGCATTTAAAATAAATAAATTTCACATGTTTCTGTGGTGATTTGGTGTGTTTTTTTTGACCACGATTTCAAAAGAAAAATTGCGGTCGCCATTTTGGATCCCCCCCACCGCATGGCATGGCGAGACGACGAGGATGACCCCCCCAGTCTGGTGCAAGCAGCCCAGGACAGGAGAAGAGGGGGGGAAAGGCCGGGGACCCCCCAGAAACCACCCCTCTGGTAGGTGGCAAAGCCTCAGGCAGGCATATTTTCACCTGCTTTTTTGGCCGGGAGTCGGGTTTTTTTTAAAAAAACTTTTAAAAACTTTTTCTGTGCTTCGCATTGCGCGATCGCCGCGATGCCACAAATGAAAACGAAAAACCCGACCAAATTTTTCTTTTTTCAGTTTGAGTTTGAGTTCTGGCGGCTTAATTATCGTTACCATTTCCGTTACGTAACGGAAACGAAAAACGGAAACGAAAATGAAAATTTTGCTGAGTCGTGCCCGTGTCTACTGATGAAGTTATTTGGTTGAGTTCTGAAACATTTCGATCTCAAAAGAAAAGAAGACTAGTTCCCATGCCTCAATTTTCGGATAACCTCACCTGAATGATTTGGAATCTTTACAGACATAAAGCCTCTAGGATATGTGGATAAAACTGAAAATGCCTAATCTAAGTCTCTCCCCAATTTTTCTGTTTAAAGCTAAGACGTCAACACTACCTCTGTCTTCCACATACAGTAGTCCATTCAAATGTTATCTATATAGAGTAGGATCCCCATATCAATAAGGGATAGGTTCTGGGGGTGGGGGCGTGCGTGCAGATACTGAAATCCATGGATAATAGTGAATGCTAAATATATAGTATAGTGAAGGGGAAGGACCCAGAAAAATATTTCCATGTGGATTACCAGATACCAAGCTATGTATAATATTTTCAGACTGCAGATAGGTTAAACTACAGATATGGCGTTCCTACTGTATATTCCCTTAAAAGTAACAGCTATGAGACTAGGCTGTTTTTTCAGAATCAGACCCTCAATCTATAGAGTTTCTCCAGGAGGTTACCATAGTTGACAGAATTGAAATGTTTTGTTTTTTGGGTGATGATGACAACATTGTATTGACTTATGTACTGCTAGAGCACTGTCTGAGTGGTTTACAACATACCATATATGCTCGAGTATAAGTTGACCCGAGTATAAGCCGAGGCCCCTAATTTAACCCCCCAAAACTGGTGAAATGTATTGACTCGTGTATAAGTCTAGGGTGGGAAATGCAGCAGGGCCTGGCAGCTCTTTCTTTGTGAGCTGGGGGAGCAGTGTGTGATGTTTAAATTTAGCCACTGATGCAAGTGCTTGGGTCAGTGGCTAAAAGTCATTTTAAACATCGTGTGCTGCTCCCCTGTGATGCAGAGGGGGGTCATGAGAAGTGGCATGCAATGTTTAAAATGACTTTTAGCCACAGTTGACTTGCCTCAGTAGCTAAAAGTATTGACCCGAATATAAGCCGAGGGCCCCTTTTTTCAGCCCAAAATTAGGGCTGAAAAACTAGGCTTATATTTGAGTATATACAGTAATTACCTGTATGCAAGGGACACTTTGCCCTCCAGAGAGCTGAGTACTTCTTTTACTGGCTTCAGAAGGATAGAAGGGTGAGACAGCCTTGAGCTGATTGAACTCAGACCATGAGAAAATGATTGACTGCAATACTGCAGTTTAACGACAGTGCCACAGGGATTGTGTCTATTTCTAAGTTTACTTCTATCTTCTTTTCCTGATAGTACAGTTAATGCTTGGAATATGCCTTTCCACTTCTTTAATAGTTCCCTTCATCCCATGTAATGGCCTTTTATCCCTCAGTAAATTGCACCACTACTGCAAAAACGTCAGATCCCAACTCCATATTTCGCTACAGAAAAATCAAAATACCTTGGGACAGACTGTCCACACTGTGGACCAGATACAGAGACTTTTTAACTTTGCACAACAAAATCATTATAATAACACAATGTTATTTTGAAGATCTAATATACTATAACTCACAATCTCTCAGCCATGCAACTACTCTGCAATACAGGTATAATAATAATTTATTTGCAAATATCTATTGTTCCAAAGATCATAGAGAGCACACTCATTCAAACCAAATGGAGTGATATTTTAAAGCACTTTAGGTCTAATGTTATAATGGATTTTGAACTGCTGGAGCAGTTTAGGTATCTGGCTGCAGAGCCAGAGGCAGGGAGTTCAATTCCTCACTGTGACTTGATGAACCATAAGGTCCTTTCCATCTCTGGAATTCTTATTTTATTCACCTCAATGAACTATCAGTGTATTTTTAATGTTTTAATTTTGTATTTATTTAATTAATATTATTTATATAGTGCCCACTTTTCCAGGTGGAGAAATTTCAGAAAAACAAGCGATCTCAAGACATGATTCAGAATAATCACTTGAAATGTCTTGCTGGCTAATTGGATGTGTTTTTGCTGTATATCATATAATAAATAAATTCAGAATTCTCTTTTCCCCCTGTGGCCTTAATGTCTGGATTCCACCATCTTATTCTTCCTTTCTCCTTCAATGCATTCATTCAAAGCTGCTTAATTCAAGCTGGAGCAGAAAAACAGGCTCAGATTTTCATCTGTGTTTGAATTAAACTAATTCTTCATGCCAACATCAAAACAAGTCATAAGGCATAACAATGTAAGTCCAGCATTTTGACAACAATTTTAGTTTATAAGCACTTCAGGATTCTTTTGTGTTGTTCCTGCTTTTTAATTACAAGAAAATCATAAAGTTGACAGCTTATTGGTTACATAACACAACAACGCTATGCCAAAAAAAAAAAAAAAAGAAATCAATAATACAGTTTTGCTTGTTTGCAGTTCAGTTGCATTTCTCTGATCTTTTAAACAGAATCCTCTTCCTTTTATTCATTCCAGAAATGATATACAAATAGCTGTGCAAGAGAATGGAAATCTCTTCCATTCACAAGATTTCTTTCTTTCCAACTATATAGCTCTTCATTTTATAAAAGGTTCTATTCTGAAAGGTTGCTCAATCCTCAGGAGTACATAAATGGCCAGTGTGAAGAACTCTAGTGGAATGGGCAGGGGGTTAGAGGTGGTACAGAAAAGCCCCACTGCATATGCATGTTTCCTTTTTTTGTGATTTTAAATTGTTTTTTTAAACTATCTTGAAAAACATGTTGTGCAAAGATAACAAACCAATGAGAACTGTACTGTGCTTTAATGTCAACTGAAATGCAATTTAAAGCTTTGAAGGCAGACTGCCATGTGAAAAATGAAATACTGTTGCATATAAAAATGGAGTACTTACAAAATATGCTTCTGGGAAAAAGTGAACTCTCTTGGCAAGCTGTTTGTAGAAATATTCCAGAGAATCCACTCTATCATTATTTAATGTTTGCTGAATAATCTAGTGGCATAGCAACACACTTTGGTTGGATCTAGTTTCAGTAGCAAGCTCTTAAACTAGTGTTTTAAGTTTTTTTACAGATTAATGGCTGTTTAGAAAAATGGGCTTCCGGGCAAAGAC
>JAHTLZ010000379.1:6251682-6291682 GCA_023846285.1 Phrynocephalus versicolor
TTAGGAAGATGCCTTAACCAATAAGAGCCTAATGACAGTTGATTAAAATATTTATTTTATTTTATTTGGTTCTTGGATTTCTGTACTGCTCCCATTAGTGCATAGGCAGTACCATGGGACGCCTTAGAAATGTAAAACATAAAACAGATTACATAATACTTAGAGGCATTAAAAACTACTGCAATGATAATAGAAGGGGAGATAGGTAAAAACCAATCATAAAAGCCAATCCAATGTGGTGGTGGTGGGGATAAATACTCAGCCAGGGTCTATGTGTAATTCCTCCCTGAAGAGCATGTTCTAAACAGCCTCCTAAATGTAAACAGGGAGAGGGGCGTCTAGAGGCACTGCAAAACAGGCCCGAATTCTTGTAGAAAACTTACAAGGCTTCCTCGGGCTTCCTCAACATTTGGAGGAGCCCAACTGGGAATATCTTCTGGGTTGGGTGGATGACATTAAGGAGAAATGCTCCAACAAGTAACATGGACCCAAACCATGGAAAGCTTTATATGTGAATGTCAACAACTTGCACCTGATCTGCGGTGCAATGGGCAGCCAGTCAAGGTGTCCCAGAACTGGGGAAATGCAGTCCAATTTATTTGCAACCAGTACCAGTCTGGTCTCCACATTCTGGAACCCTTGAACTACAAAATGCATTTAATTAAAAAACGGATCGCTTGTAGCACATTTCCATGTCAAAGAAAAAGAAAAAGAAAAAGAAAAAAGAAAATGGTGATGCCGAAACCAGCTTGCTGTAAAAGTTTAGTGTGCATTCTCAAGAATACCAACATTAAGAATATGAAATTGTCAAGGCAAAATGGGGTATCTAAGAAATATAAGTCAACTAAAAGGCACAAAATTGCTGAAAGGAAAATATGCACAAACAACATCAGCTATGTTAATGTAATTGGCATTGGGAGTGAAAAAGGGAGATACTGATTTAAGGTCACTGAATACATAAGGAGAAAAGGCAGAATACAAGACTCCATTTTGCAACGTCAAATACAAAGGCAATTCTAATCGCTGATTCCAAAAGGAGAATTTAGAAAATCATTTTACCATGTTTCACAAAACAGTTTACAAAAGAAAAATAAGCCCTACAAATAGGAAGAAATGATGTGTTATTAAATAGAGACTCCTAAAAATCATCATTGAATACATAAACCAAAATGATTCTTTCAATTCTTATCAGCTCTAAAGATAAGGAAGAATAGGTTATTTGAAAATATTTTTACTTATATAAATACAACAGTGTTAGCAGAAACGGCCTTTATTCACTATCAAAGCTGTTGTCATGCAGGATGATGGGGAAATTATTTTCTACCATGTACTTGGTTATTACACAGTTTCTGAATTACTGGACCCTAGAAGGAATGGATCCACAGAGTGGGTGCTTGTGGTGCCACTTTTACTATTGCCTGAATGACAGCACAGAACAGTAATTGTTGAAGTATACGCCTAGTTCCTCTGTTTTTCTTTCTTTGATTCAGCAAACTGAAATAACTAATCTTCCAAGATGCACAAAGGATACATTTTTATAGCCATCATTTGTCAGTTTCAGCTTTATCTGAGGCATCTCTGAAAGCAGACAACAGAAGAGAAACAACAAGCAAGGGGAAAAGGAAAGCCATCAAGTAAATCTAGAAGACTAAATGCCTTCCTGAATTAATACTATGGGATTTTAATACAGCACTAACCCTCAAGAGCAATTCACATTGTTTTGCTCGTACCTTTTCAAAATATTTGATAGTATGTCAGTATTGCATTTGGGAAAGACGAGGACTGTGAGATGCTGAAGCAGTGTATCTAAAACATCCACATCCATAAACTGCAGGTCTTGAACGGCATTCTGATATATAGCATACCAGGAATCATGGGGTTAGATTGGTCTATTCAGGCTACGCCAAGGATGGATGAAGGAAACCATACTTCCTGCTTCATGTGCATCAAGATTTGTGTTGAATCGCATAAGTGGAAGTAGGATTGTATAAGAGCATGCCATAAGAATACGGAACCAGACATCTTCTAGGAAAGCAAAGGAAAATGCAAAACCAAGTTGTGAAGCAAAACTTAATGGCTGAAATCATGTTGCTTCTTGTAGTAGGTCACTTTAGTGTAGATCTTTTGAATCAGTAGAAATTTGGTGAGTTAATTCCTTTGTAAGCTCCATGAATTCAAATGGGCCTACTCTAGCTTTGACTTATTATGCTAAACAACAGGACTTCAGCCACTGCTTTCTGAGATGTCAACCCTTAGGTGTTACATTTAGGGCTCTATCACACATCCTTTAAAATGCTGATTAAATTTCAAGATAAAGTGTTTCCAAAAATATTGTCCCCACGGCCACCAGACTTTTTTTAAAAAAAAAAAACAACCTGGTTATGCCCTGTCTAGCAAATTTTCCATGACCTACCAGAGAAGTTGGGAATTTTTTGATCTGGTAAAAAATGTCAGCCAGAAATCCGTGGGAGCTCACATATGATCCAGTTTTCTGCTTCCCCTCCCCCAGCCCCGACCAGCTCGTCCTGGGGCTGGTTGGCACTTATTTTATTTTATTTTTAAAATTTCTTCTCCCCCTCCCCCAAGTGCTGATCAGCTGGCTTTCAGGCTGTCAGTGCTGGTTTTTGTTTGTTTGTTTGTTTTCATTTTTTCCTAGCCCCACCAGCTCCTGGGGCTGGTCGGTGCTTTTTAATTTTCTTTAATTTCCTCTCCCCCCCAGCCCTGATCAGCTGGCCTTTGGGCTGTCAGCACTGGGTTTTGTTTTTGTTTTTTTCACTTTTTCCCTAGAGCCACATGCTGGCCTTGGGGCTGAATGGCACTTTTTAAAAAAATCTTTGTACGTGGGAACGGAGATTCCACATCTTCAGTCATGTGACCAAGAAAGAAGAAAAGCTGGACTTTCACAATATCTGGATCTTCCCCATGTGAGATAGCAGCCTTAGAAAGACTGATTATAAATTAAAAATAAAATAACCCAGCCTCCTCCTTGTTTTATATCCAAAACATCCACTTGATTCTTCCAAACCAACTATCCTTATCCTTTATCTTTTCCCAGCTCAGATATTTTCTACTTCATTTTCCAACTGAAAATAATTTAAATATTACAAAAGGGCAACTTCATAGGAGTATTTTATGGCCTTGAATCCACTACTTTTGTGATACAATGATAAAGATTTAACATATTCTACATCTTACGTACCCAATCTACTATTATCAGTTCAGTTCTATAACCTCACTTGCCCCACCTCACTCTGTCTAGGATCCTTTTCCCACTTCATCATCTCCTGCAATTTTCCCTTGTACCATGTATTTTCCTGGAACATTTATTTTCTCTTTCTCTCTTTTTCTTCTCCACTCGATGTTCAGAGTCTAGATATGATGCAATTTCTGCTGTCTTCCCAATACCTCCCCCATTAGCCTATCCGACTTTCAAGCTACAAGTGCCTGGGATATATTATATTTAAACTTTTAATAAATCTTTGAAACTTCTTTTAAGAAAAATGAATCCAATGACTCTCTGAAGCCATTCATGTATGAGCACTGTTTTCTTCTCAAATCCTCCTTATACCTACCCACTATATTTGCATAATTTGAACTAGTAATTTCTATTGAACCAGGTCTTGTTTTGTAATTTTGTTATACAAAACAACTTCCATTCTGAATTTGAGACTCACAAGTGAGTAATTTCCAAGTGAAAATCAGATACAAACCAGAGGCAGCTTAATAAAAGCTCCATGAGCGAGCATTAATGCCTGCAACATATTAGCATTACTAATGTTTTTGATTATGAATCACAAATTCATCTAGTGGTCAATGCAGAACTAATTCCAAACAAAAAACCTGAGTCTTTGTGTGTGTGTGTGTGTGCACATGTAGGCACAAAGAAAAATATTTGCACCTACAGTAAACATATTTTGCTGGTTGCTAATCCCTTCCCACTTTATTGAGTTTGAAGCAGAATTAGCAAAAATTACACTGAAATATTAGCCAACTCTATATGTTTGCTAGGTTTGAAATATATGTGGTGTCCCCAGTAAAACAAAAATGTAGCAGTTTTCAGGTAATTAGGACATTACTGGGAAATATCTGAATATTCAAACAATCTTATTTCTTCTATATGAACAAATATGGTTAATTGTATAACATGTAGCAGTACACTGCATAACTTGTAGAGGCAAATTATGCAGATGATGGATCAAGTGGATAAAGGGAAGCTCTTTTCCCTCTCATGCAAGAGTTGATGGAACCAGGGGTCATCCACTCGAACTGAGGATTGGGAGAGTGAGAACAAAAGAAAATAATTTCTTTACCCAGTGTGTTGTTAGTCTATGGAACTCCTCGTTGCAGGATGTGGTGATGGCATAAAAGAGGATTGGACAGATTTCTGGAGGAAAAATCCATCACAGGTTACAAGCCATGATGGGAATACACTACATGTTATTTTCAGGCTTAAAGGAAGGTACCTCAAAATGTCAGATGCAGGGGAGTGGAGTGGTATCAGAAGACAGGCATCTAGTTGTCTCATGAGCTCCCAGAGGCATCTGGTGGGGCCACTCTGAGCCACAGGAAGCTGGACTATGTGGACCTTTGGCCTTATCCAGCAGGGCTCCTCTTATGTTCTTATGTAAATTAGTGGAAATTTGCCATGGCAAGTTACACAATTTATACTGTTCACTGCCAGACTTTGGTCAGAGTTTTAGATTTATATCTCTTGAGCAACATCTAACATCACAAATTTGAGCTGAGCTGCATGTAAGAAATTGTAAAAGCAGAAGACAAAGGGCATTTAATTTGAAATCAGCATTAATAACAGTTGCCAACAAGTTGGAAATGGAATATGAAAGTCCACACTAGTCCATTAACCATAAATGCTATTAACCATAAATGCTATACTGTAGCTATAATGTTTCTTGTTTGTTCACACATCATACTATTTCCTCAACAGTGGGGGGAGGGGGTGGATCAGTAGGTTAATTCATATTGCATCCATTAGAGGTCACACATAACATGGGGGGGCAAGCTTTCTACTAAAATAGATCAGGGAAAGGGAAAACCTTTCTACAAAATTAAGCTCAGTTACCTGCTAAATGCATACAATACTGCCAATCACAGTACCCATCACATTTTGGTTTCATGTGTTTGCCTTTGAAGGATGGGTTTATAACCTTGTCAACCTTCTCATCAGAGTGCTATACCTGCCATAAAACTACTTGGCCATTAGTTACTCTTGCTTAGTATTATTTGATATGAAGAACCTCTCCAATTACATTTATCCTATGATCCTCTTATAAAGCAGATTTGCAGGATCCATAGTGGTACAAGGAGAAGAAAAGAAAGTCTTCTATTATGATTCATCTCAAGACTGCAGACAAGGCTTCAGACATTTTATGCTACATACTCAGAGTTTTGCTCTGTAATTATGCAAATTTGTTTTTTTAGTAAACTAATAAAATACATTTTAATTAGTACCGATATTTGTATTTGTCATCTATAGCAATTATTGATACTGATTCAGCCTTTGAAATCACCACTAGAAATTGCTTCTTTCTAATTATTATTTTGTAGTATGTACAATTTAACACCTTCAATTGCTAGAAAAACAGTCATTCAAATAAACAATAACTACTTCAATTGCTTAAAACAACCTACCAGCTCAACAAAAGGCTTTGTTGAACACCAATTTATACTCCTTATTGATTAACTGTGAAACAGCAGAAAGGCTGTATTGTTGGGAAAGTTTAAGTATAGTCCACAGTTCACTGAATCACATTCTCGCAGAAGAAAAGATATGAAAAAAAAAGAGAAGAAGAACAGAACAGGTCAAAGTACATTTTGCCCCATAGTAACATGCTTTCTTCCCTTCTTTAAACAAAAGCAGCTAATGAAATCCTTTATTGATCCAATCTAACTTTAACTGGAAAACAAACCAAAATGATGATGCATCATTTATATAGTAAAGCAATACAACCGGTGAAAACTTCATAACAGTCTTTATTTGCCACTGCTCACATCCCATTGATCTGCCTCAAAGCATTCACTTTCAACAGAAATATCCATACAAAAAGAAATCTGAAGAGGTTCTCATGGTTAAGCCAAGCATACACTTTTGCAAAAGTAAGAAACCTCAACTTGAACCTAAGTTTAAAAAAAGGAAGTACAACCAGTTAATTTCTGAGTTACAGAACTAATGTTCAAACTTCACCATATAGTTAAATACTCTAGATCTGATATTGACTATAAGAATATTGGTCAAAATCCCATTGTTTAGTGTAGTGAAATGCCTTTAGGTAGGTCCATTCAGTCCGTGGGGGTTTAGTGAGTCAACTCTGTATTCAAATAGGCCAGTTCTAATGCTTGGCTTACTACACCAAAGTAAGCTGCAGATAGAGGAAGGCCTTTTGAATCTATGGAATTCATGAAAGAGTTGATTCACTTCTTGATTTTGACTGGGTTTTATTAAGGTTTTTCTAGAGATGCCCAATTTTTTATTCATTTTATAGACAGATATGATAGTTTGGAAGCTATTAATCTACAGTAGAGATGGGCACGAATAGAAAAAATGGAGTTTCGATTGTCGTTTGTCGTTTAGAGGTCTGTTTTGGTTTGTTTCCGTTGTTCGTGAATTTTTTGCAAAAAAATTGTTTTCATTTCATTACCGTTTCGTTACCGTTTTGTTACCATTTATTCCAATTTACGTGATTTTTTTTTAGCATTTAAAGCAGCTCACTTCATTGCTGTAACGGAAACGAAACGCATGACAAAATCCACGTGTTTCTGTTCGTTTCATTTCATTTTGGAGACAAATTTTGTTTGTCGTTTTGTTACGTAATGAAACGAAATGAAAACCGAAAAATGAAAACAAAAAATTGTTCATTCCGTGCCCATCTCTAATCTACAGTATTTACATTTCAAGGAAAATATGTCTCTTCTTTGATAAGACACAAACATATCCTTATCATTTTACATTCTGTAAAACACCAAGCAGGTTTGCAAACCTGAAAGGTAATATATAGATGCTTAAAATGAATAACTGAATGCTACTGTTAGCCTAATACAAAGAGCCACTTGTTTCATGAAACTGGCAAGCTGAAAAGTACTCCAGGTCCATTCTCCCAGCAGGGGGTGGGCACAATTGACAGGGCAAAAGTCAGCAGTTAGTGATCAAACCATGACACAGGCTGGGATTTAATATTCCCCACTAGGGATGGGCACGAAACACCAACATGGCATTTTGTTTTGTTTTTTCTTCCCATTTCTTTTTGTTTATTACAAAATGATTTTTTCTTTAAAAAAAATGGTTTTGTTTCGTTTTGCATTTTTAAATTTTAATTTTTTTCTTGCGCCAACCAGCTGGCCCGTGGGCCAGGTCAGGATGTTTTTAAATAATTTTAATATTATTTATTTCTTATTTCTTATCTTGTGCTGACCAGCTGGCCTGCAGGCCACGTTGGCACTTTTTTTATTTTTCATTGTTTTTCTAATCTCGCACCGACCAGCTAGCAAACAGGCTGGGTCGGCACTTTAAAAAAAATTTTTTTTTTCTCATGCCGAGCAGTTGGACTGCAGGCCTGGTTGGCACTGTTGTTTATTTTTTTATTTTTATTTTTCTTATCTCGCACTGACCAGCTGGCCCATGGGCCATTGGCACTTTCCCCCCTTCTTTATCTCGCACCAACTAGCTGGCGCGTCGTCGGTGCTTTTTTTAAAAAAAAAACTTGACGACAAGCCATTTTACAGAGGAAATGACCATTTTGTTTCGTTTGTAACAAAATACTGCTTCATCATTTCATTTCATTTTGTTTCATTTACATAATGAAATGATGAAACAGCATTTCGTTTTTCAGTTTGTGTCACTCCCTATTCCCCACCCTAAGATTAGAATCCATGGACGAGGAGAGGGGAAAAAACAAGTCAAGGGGATGCCCAGCCCTATGAATGGGGATGATGATATGTTGGGATAGGTTCATGGAGGCCATGGATTCCATGAACTCCAGAGCCACTCCTGAGAGCCCAGTCTCTGCATATACGTTGAAATCCACAACCACAAGTAGTCTAGATCTCAACAGCGCTCCAGAGATAATCTCTGAGAGCTCTGGAAGGGGCCATGCACAGTACACTAGCATTATACCAAACCTATTCTTAACTCCATTGTGATTTGTCATTGAAATATTCTGCTTTAATAATTTAATACTTTCTGGATTAATAATAACCACCTCCACCACCTTCTGGGAGGGACCTTGTGGATTACTGGGTCCAGCCCCTCTCAAAGAGGCACAGTGAGGAATGACACTACTAACCTCTGGCTCTACAGCCAGAGACCTAAACCACTGAACTATCCAGCAGTTCATTTATTGGCCAGAACCAGATAAGGTCTGCAAAAGTGCTGTGTCTGACTGTAGTGTAGTTTATTAATGAGCTGCTAGAGTACATATCTGTCATCTACCTGGTCATATACCCAAAATGCTCCCATCACCTTATCAGTTACCTGCAATTAGTTCTAGAAAGTTATGCAAAAATTAATAGGACTTCAGAGTTACTATTAAGTGTTGGGTCCTATTTCAGTTTACTGTATCCTAAGCCATTTTTATTACTGCACTGATTTTTATTTTTATTTAAAATCAGTTTATAATTCCCCCCTTGCATTTCCTTTACTCATTTTCCCTTTAAAGAATTCCAGGTCTACTCATCATCCCTGGCAAGTGGGTTAGGTTAGATGGAGTCTTCAGCATAGATATTCTCCATTTAATTCATTTCTCTATCACTAGAGAGAAAAGAGAAAGCTGGTTTTAAAAAGTTTCTCCTGGAGTAATATCACCACTGTTTAAACAGAAGACAAATCAGAAAGAGAGGCTGTCCCACCATATCACAGGACATGTTCTTCATCATCATCACCACCATAATGTGCTGTCACGTCAATTCCAAATTATGACAACCCTTCCCAAGGTCTTCCCAGTATATAATACTCACAAGTAGTTCACCCTTCCCTTCTTTTCTGGGCACTCTACCTATATACATGTCCTTTGTAGCTTTAAACTAACCATCACAGATCATTCTCCATAGGTATCAGCAGGTGAAACACCAGATTACTTTTTGATAGAAAAATACTTTCACTGGGGAATGACTGAGCACTGAGAATCAAAATGATGGGTCAGGAAAAGTACACATACATATGAAACATCCCTTAGTGATTCATGATTGACTGAGATGCAGCACCACCTGACAACTCCACTGCAGAGAGAGGCAGACAATGTGCTGTTCCAGGGCTTCAGGTATTTCCCTCTGAAAAGTGCAAGGTCACTCACAGATATATGTGATTGCTTTTCTGACAGCTTGTATCCTGCCTGCCTGGGTAGGGAGGGGGAGTCATACACTCCAACAACCATCAACAGGTGGCAAGACTTCAACATAGTCCCAATAAAGTCACTGAAACTCAGCAACTTTCCAACTGACCTAAGAACCAAACATTCCAGAGACTGTTTCAGGGTAAAACTTTTCAGTACTGGATAAGAAAAAATGCAAAAGTGAGACTCCAAAAATCTTCCCTATTTTAGGTTCTACCTCTTTTGATTTAGAAAAAAGCTTTTTAGAATGAAGGGTGTAAAAACCTGAAAAAGAGGTGAGTTGCATTCAAGCTCAGAACTTAAAATTTCCCTGCCGCTGATACAGCAATAGGTGCTTTTAAAGTACATTGTGCACTTGAAACAATTATAAGAATCTTGCGTCTGGGAAGTGTTAAAAGCCAAGTTAATTATGACTGGCAAAGTATGGTCCTTCAAAGTATTCCACTTCTATCGTTCTCTCTTCAGGTCACTACTCAGCTGGTTACCATTGTGACAAACCCGGCAGACAGGAGTGATGAATATACAAATCATCAGCCAATCCCAGCAGGAGGGCGGGGAATGGTATGATATAAAAAGTGTGGAGCCTAGGCAGTTAGTTCAGTAGAGTTCAGTTAAGTTGAGAGTGAGTGCTGGGAGAGAGCAGTTCTCTGAGAGTTCTGTCAGGCAGTGAGGGCTATACTGTTTACTAGCTATTTAAGACAGGGAGGCTTGTGGAGCTGATTAAATCTGTTACAGTATATGTTAAAGGAAACACATACCATCCTCAGATATCGTTATAGTTATCTTCTCAATAAATTCATCATTATTTTTATATTATATCTCTGAGTCAGTCCCAATTCATGAGGCAACGAGTTTAAAAGGTGGCAGCATTATTAAGTAAATAAAAGGTGGCAGCAGTACCATTCCCGTCACAATTCAGTGTGGAAAAGGGAGGTGTCATCACAATTTAGTGGCACAGCAGTGGGATGTCGAGATCAACCCGGTTGTGCCTCTGAAAACTCAGTTTCTGGAAAGGGGGATCGTCACAACCATCATCTACGTACCAGACTCAGTTATGATTTTTCATACTATTGCTTGCTTGCTTTCCATTCTCTGTGTTTGTCTCTCTTTCCCCATAATTGCTACCATGCATGCCATTTCAAGTTTGTTTTCTTGTTTAACTTATGTAGCCCCCCTTGACTGTGAGAACTACTCTGAGCAGTTTACAAACAACTTAAAACTCTCACAGATGCCCCATACCAATACATATGACAATATGGGTGATTTTTAAAACAAACCATACAGAGAGAGAATTAGAAAAGAAAAAAATAAAACAAAATACTAATATTAATATTGAAGCACATGCAAGGCTTAGTTATTGAAGGCACCTTTGACACAGTTAACAAGTTAAATCAATTCTATTGGTTTGATAATTCAGAGTTTGCTCTTTGCCTTCTGATGGCGCCTTCATTCTCTCTATGTACCCTCTACAGACATGGATATACCTGCTTCCATCAAGAGCATGCATTCTCATGTGTCTTTGATTCATAGCAGTCCCTTTGTTGCAAAGCAATTGATCTACACCAGGCATGTCCAAACTTCAACCCTCAAGATGTTTTGGACCACAACTCCCATAGTCCTTTGCCATTGGAAATACAGACATGGAATTCTGGTAGTTGTGGTACAAAACATCAGGAGGACTGAAGTTTGGACATGCCTGATTTACACTCTTTGGAATCATTGTGAGTTGTTCAACTCCTAGAACAGACATCCCACGTGTGAGTGGTTTACATCCCAAGGAATGCATTTTAATGACTAATAAGAGATATTTCTGTAGTATTTTGATTACAAAAACACTGTATCAAAGCGGTGTTGTGATCCAATAACCTCACTTCTGCCTAACAAACAAAAAATAGGGTGATGTGGCTGGTGCTGTGTGTTAAACTTTTGAGCCACTTTCCTTGTCAATCAAAAGGTTGACAATTCAAATCTGTGCAATGGAGTGAGCTTCCACTGCTTCTCCCAGCTCCTGCCACCCTTGCAGTTCAAAAGCACGTCCAAATGCAAGTAGACAAATAGGTACCACTTCCGTGGGCAAGTAATGGTGTTCCATGCTCTTGCATGTTTAGTCATGCCAGCCACATGGTCAAATATGTCTATACAGACAAACACTGTCTTACAAACAGAGATGAGCCCTGGCCCCTACAGTCAGATACAACTGGCCTGCATTATCACAGGGAATCTTTGCCTTTACCTTTATTATTTTTCTATTTCATTCCTCCTCTTTCTTGGCTCTCTCTCTCTCTCTCTCTCTCTCTCTCTCTCTCTCTCTCACACACACACACACACACACACACACACACTATTGCTCATTCTCTAATTACTGCTGTGTGGTGACCTTTTTAGGATTTGAAAAATCTCCCCCCAGTCTTCCCTTCTCATGGCTAAACATGCCCACTGCCCAGTTATTTCAGTCTTTCCCCACTGGGTTTGGTTTCCAGTCCCCTGATCATCCTTATTGCCCTGTTCTGAACATATTCCATTTTGTTGGCATCCTTCTTAAAGTGTGGTATCCAGAACTAGATATACTTCTTCATATGAGGCCTAACAAGCACCAAATGGAGAAGACACTTTGCATTCTCGTGGCTAGCCTTATGGCGCAGTAGTTAAATGCCTGTACTGCAGATAAAACTGTGCTCACGACCTGGGGTTCAATCCCCGGTAGCCGGCTCATGGTTGACTCAGCCTTCCATTCTTCTGAGGTCGGTAAAATGAGTACCCAGCTTGCTGGGGGGGGTGTAGTCTGCATACTGTAATTAAAACTGTAAACCACCCAGAAACTACTTGAAGTGGTATGGGGTGGTATATAAGCAGAACACTTTGCTTTTTGCTTTGCTTTTGCTGGTAAAAAGACAGCCAGGAGGGGACCAGCATTTTTATAGATGTTCGCCGCATCATGGCCCTCTCTACACCTATTTGTACCTCACCTGAATAGAGATGGGCACGAAATGAACAATTTTTCATTTCCGTTTTCGTCTTTTCATTTCGTTACGTAACAAAACGACAAACAAATTTTGTCTCCAAAATGAAACGAAATGAACAGAAACACCGAAAATTTTGTCATGTGTTTCGTTTTGTTACTGCAATACAGTGAACTGCTTTAAATGCTTTAAAAAATCACAAACATTGAAATAAATGGTAACGAAACGGTAACAAAACAAACGAAAACGAAAACGATTTTTTTTGCAAAAATTCACAAAAAATGGAAACCAACCGAAACGGACCCTCCAAATGACAAACGAAATGTCATTTTTTTGATTCGTGCCCATCTCTACACCTGAACTTCAGCAGGGACTAAGGCATCAAGAGGAATCAAATGTATCTGTAAGCATAAAAAGTTTGGCATCCTACTGAAATCCATAAAACTGTAAATTTCCTATAGGACTACACACACACACACACACACACACACAAAGAGAGAGAGAGAGAGAGAGAGAGAGAGAGAGAGAGATTGTATCAGGGCTTGTAATAAGATTTTAAAACAAGAAAATGTCATCTAGGACTATTGCTATAAGTTATGATTGAAAGCAAAGATCTGCTAGCATCCCTCATGGAGCAAAAGTTGGAAAATACTTCTGCATGATGGTGAAGTACAAAAAGCCAGTAAGAGCTACAAGTAGCCACAGGGAGCGCTTCCCTAGGAACACAATACTCCCTACAAAATTCTGGGAAGGTGCTTTTTCTGGTACCTGAAACAGATACTGTTTTCATTCCTACATGAAGGAGAATTGAACTCAAATGAGAAGTCACATTATTGGCTTTAATGTCAAAACACCTTTCCATAAACTGAGTTTCTTTGCAGTTGTTTGTCTGTTGAAGGTTTCTGAAACTACAGTTGGATAGACTATTGGCAAATGACAACTGGGGCCACTGTTCTCATGCAAGAGCACCTAAAAGCACCTACCAAACAGATGATAACAGCAGAGAAGACCAACAATAAAATCCAAAAATGGATAAGACCAGATACAATATTTACATTCTGGTGGCATTTACCCACCAAACATACAGAACAGAAGTGACAGAAACCACAATGCAGCAGCTTCCCCTGCTTGCATTCTGCCACTTCTATTTAATGGTTTTAAATAACTCTTTATGACCAATAGCTGATCAAAATCTTTTGGCCAGATAGGAAACATCTGCATCCAGTTTACTGGGCAGAATTTTCCCAGGAGAGAGGTTCTATGTGTATCAAAAAAAATTACATGCCAACTATAATGTTCAGGACTGCAGATGAAATCAGGGGATGAGAATGATTAGGACAGGCCTTCTATTTAGAAACTATAGAATAGTTACAAATGTTTACAATTATTCTCAACTTTTATCTCTTAATTAGATTCACATACATTGTATATGAACCAGACAATAATATCAGTACAGTAGATAAATAGGTACCACCATAAAAAGTGGGAAGGTAAACAGTGTCCCGTGCAGCCATGCCGGCCACATGGCCACAGACTTGCACAACACTGGCTCTTTGGCTTGAACACGGTGATGAGCACCGTCCATAGAGTCGGACACGACTAGCATGCATGTGTGTGGGGAACCTTTACCTTTACCCCTTTTCCATTATTCTCATGTTTTAATCTCTTAATTAGATTCACATACATTATATATGAACCAGAAAATGTTCTGATTTGAAAATATGGTTACCTTGAAAATAATTTGTGGTTTTTTTTCCTCCTTAGATTTCTAAGGCTTCTTGCACTTTAAAATGATGTGTTTGATACAGTCACAATGATTTTTTTTTTTAAAAAAACAAACCCTACTCTCAGGGCACAGTTTCTATTCCACATCATAAACTAGTAGACAAGGAAGGATGGGAGGAGCAGCATTCAGCTCTCCAGCTGTGCCTTTATAATCAACAGGATTCTTGACAGGAATATAAATCTAACTTAAACAGTGAACAGCTAAAGTCTGAAATTTTCATAGGAATCCTCACTTTAGTAATCATAGATTTATAGGCTCATCGCTGAGATTGCACTACAGCCCAACAAGTGGAAGAACAATTTATAACTTCAGCTGTAGCTTACCAGTATCCTGTACTGTATACAGATTTTAGTTCAAATGGTAGCAGAGTAGAGCAGTAGTACACCAAATATACCCTCCCCCCAAATTAAAACTGGCATATACTCCTCAAAAATTTTTAACATCAATTTAATGTATGTTGGACTATTGAAAATATACAGATTTATATTTTCATTTGGAATATCAACTCATTAGATATGGATCACTGTAGTGAATGCCTTGATTTAAAGGCTGCGGAATACGCATATTTGCTCAAAACCATAATGACAGTTGCAGTACAGAGATTTATATGGTGTAGAAAGAAAAAAATGGTAGTTTAATGCTGTAGCAGAATTCTGAGGTGAGTATTTGAGTTTATTTCTTGTTCTCTACTATCAGGCAGTAAAAACTGAAGCACTTCCATGACCTGGTAGTACTGATTGCATTTTCAATCTGTAGAGTCCAGTCAACCAGTTCCAATATCTAATTACACTGGGAAAGTTCTAGAGAATTATCTAACTGAAAATGTTTTCAGATTAAAAAAAAAAACATAATTACTGAGTGTTTTATACAGTTTATTTCTGTATTCTAATGACCCACAGAAAATAAAAGGCTGTTTACAGTCAACATTTCTAGATGGCAGTCAACCAGATCTGTAAGACATGGACTAAGTCCTTCATACAGAAGGGGCTAAATTATTAATTAAATCACCCAGGAGTCATTCTACAAAACCTCAATTTACTGGATTATGCTGAAAATTATTTTTGATTTGAACTATTTACAGATGAGTTTGTTTATACTCACAGTTGACACTGGTCTCCTTTGATGCCTTTAGTTGTGCAGAAGCATTTTCCTGTTTGCATGTGGCAGATATTTGCATGTCCACTGCATGTGCAAGCTATAAAATCAAAGAAGAAACAGATTTAACAACTATCTTTTATGACATCAGTGCTATCAAATGTATGCAGAAAGTGAACGGATAACTATGACTTCAATTCCAAACTGTTGTTCTTCCCTCTCTACCCAGTGAAGGCTCCCAACAATAGAAGAAATGAAGAGACTTTCTCACCTGTTCTTATTTCCCATGCATCCTCATGTACCACCTCCTGTAGTGTTTTGAAGGCATGTTTGAGGAACTCATGGCTCTCAACGTTTTTGTTTGTTTTTGTTTTGTACCTTCCTTGTACAGAAAATGCATGGCTGTACTTATACAGTGGAACCTCTACTAACAAGTTTAATCTTTTCTGAATGCATGCTCATAAGTCGAACAACTTGTAAGTAGAGCAGCCGTATCTTAAAAAATCAAATAAATAAATAAATAAATAAATAAATAAATAAATAAATAAATAAATAAATAAATTGTAAGTAGAGCAGACTGCATCCATAATTTTTAAGGCAGCAGTTAAAATGCCAATGGTTTTCTGCTCTTAAGCTGAATTGCTCATAAGTAGAGCCACTCGTAAGTAGAGGTACTACTGTAATGAAGAAAGTAACTGATGCTTAACCAAACACATATTCAAAAGATTTCTCACAATTTTCCATGAATGCCATTATCAGGAATGCCAAGGTCATGTCAAGTTGGTAGCTCCATCTTGAGCAGATCCATTAAAAGAGGGGGTGTCCAAACTTCGGCCCTCCAGATGTTTTGGGCCACAGCTCCCAGAATTCCAAGCTTGTATTGCCAATGGCAAAGGACTGTGGGAGTTGTGGTCCAAAACATCTGGAGGGACGAAGCTTGGACACCACTGCATTAAAACAATGGGGGAGGGAAGTAGGTGAAGAGGACATGTGGCACCAGTGGTGCCATGCAGAGAACTTTGTAGGAAGCAGCACAAATTAATTTCTGGCCATCTCCACTTTAAACATTAAATGAACAACCAGAATATATTGTATATAATATACTGTGTATAATGTAGGTGTTATAATGCAGATGTTAGGGATTCAAATCCTCAAATTTCAAGTTATCTGGTTTGGATTTTTCCCCATCTTATATTTTGCTTTGCATCATTCAGCTTTAATGGATACCAACTGAGTTGTATCACAGTAGTACTGTATATAAAAATTTGAGATACATGGGGCAATTCTCACATGTGACAACATATTTTGAAGGCTGCATCTGAGTACTCCTGTGTTATATCCATTCAGACAAACATAACACACATAGACATAATAATCAGATATTTGAAAGCTAAATCTGAAAAATTCTACAAAATTGGCAGAAGAGAACAGACAGACAGATTTCCTAACAAAGAACCTGTAAGTGTCTACTCATAAAATGTCCAATAACAGAGCTACATTCAGTTTGTGAACAGAAGCAAATTTATTCAGTTCATCCCTTTTGCTGAAACCGGGGGGGGGGGGAATCATTCTTTATCTTGGGATGGATATTTTATGTGGCGAAAACAAAGTATATCAGGGCTGCAAAAGATCAACATTCAAGGTAATTTGAACTATAAAATGTCACTAGAAAATAAAGGAAGGTACAAAAAAAAAACCAATGGAACTCAAAACTGGCATGGCTCACAAAAGGCATACTCTTGGCCCACATCATACCGGAAGGAAATCTCTTTGATAGTTTGAGGAAGCAGCTGTTATCACTCCAGGCTTCTTCACCAGTCCAAGAACATCTAAGATGTATTGCTCAGCTACATCCCTACCTTGACTCACCAAGGTCACTAAGCACAGTCTAAAATTGGTGGTCTTGAGATTAGACTACTGTAATATTCTTTATGTGGGACTTCCCATGAGGCTGTTGTAGAAGCTACAACAGGTCCAGAATATAGCAGCCAGACTGTTGAGTGGAGTAAATAAATATTACCATAACTCCCCTACACTGGCTGCCTTGCACTGTCACCTGTCCGTTTCCATGCTAGCTTCAAGGTACAGTACAGTGGAACCTTGACTTACGTCATTAATCCGTTCCAGAGGTCTAGATGTAAGTCAAACATGCCTTAAGTCAAACGAACTTTTCCCACTAAAAGTAATGGGAAAGTGGATTAATCTGTTCCAGATGATGAAAAAGACCCCCGAAAACAGCAATTTAACACAAATTTGACTGGGATAGGAGTTTCCTTCAGGGGATGTAAATGAAATGTCTCTTCAAAGATAGGAGGAGGCAGTGGAATTATAGTCCACAAGTTATATGCCTCCACTTTTTAATGTTCATAGCAACAATGTCTAACATTTAAGTTTTACTGATTTGTAACCTGACGTTCCAAGTTCTGAACAACCCTATGCTTACTATTAGAGTCCCACAACTGTACAGCTCCCCAACTAAAATGCTTCCATTGTGGACAAGAATTCTGCAGCCAGATTTTTTACAAGACTGAGCTGACTGTCTAACCAGCGAGGCCAGCCTCGAGCTCCCGGCCCTTCTTCTCTTCCAGCAGCAGTGGCTTCGGTGAGGCCGAGGACCAGCTCACCAAAGCCGCCACTGCCTGAGGAGAGGAAGAAGGCAGGACAAGTTTGGAGGTGGCAGCTGTGATGCTGCGTCATGGCTGCCACCCAATTCCAGGGCCTTGTGCCGGGGCTCTGAGCTGTAAGTCAAAGCCTGCGACTCAAGTCAAACAGCCCCTTCTTGCTGCAAGTCAAATACTCTGCAAGTCAAGCAGCATGTAAGTCAAGGTTCCACTGTACTGACATTAACATACAAGGCTCTAAATGGTTTATGACCTCGATACCTGGCAGAACGCTTTCTTCTAGTAATATCTGCCTGACCTGTTTATCATCCTAGCTGGGCAGTTGAGAGCACTGAACCCAAGAAAGGTCCACAAGGAGAAAACCAGGTGTCGGGCCTTCTCTGCAGTCACTCCTCACGTGTGGAACAATCTCCTGCCTGAAATACCTGTGTGGCCCCTTCACAGGAAATTGTCAAAGGAGAATTGAAAATGGGGTTGGTCAGAGACCTTCTCAGATACTAGATCACCAAAATGCTGAGATGCTATCAGCACTTAATTTAATCAGTTCTGCCACTATGTTTTATTAATTGTTCTATATTTTTTTTTTAGGTTTGATGATTAAACTCTAATTTGATTTTGTTCTGTAATTATCAACTATTTATTTTAAATGGCTATCTATTTTGCTGCGAACTACCCAGAGTTGCCTTGTAGTCAGATGAGTATTGTATAAATTGAAGTAGTTATTTAGTTAGTAAGCAAGTAAGTAATATGGAAATGTTCAGAGCTTGACTTGAACATGTAATTATTAAGAGCATATGTCTGATGAAAAGATATGTCTCCCTGTAAGTAATTTTAGTGTTATTATTAGAGTCAGTTGAATTATACATGATGTGAAAACATTCTTGGCAGCATCAGGTTTATTTCTCATGTATAAAGCACACATCCACTTTTCTCTATTGTGAGTTCAGTCTTACTCATAAGCTGCAAAATCTTTGATGACAGTGAGCACACCCCATTCTGTGAAAACAGAAGCAAAGCAAGACTATCCTGTTATTACTGTATTTTTCATTACCCCGCATAGGCTTTCAGAGTAGTGAAACTATATTACTTCTATGAGAGATTTGTAAAAGAGAACATTGCCCATGATAATCAGATGTCCAGGTCATGGGCCTGCTTCATGAACACACTGTAAAGTGTTCTCTTGCCATGTTCTGTCAAGTTACTTCCAACTTAAAGTGACCTTGTAAATTAGCAGGAATATCAACACATCTTTGGGTCTGGGTCTGAAGTCCAAGTCCTTGGGAACCATGTCCAGTGTTCCAAACCCAAAGTCCAAGTCCCTATTAAAAATAAGCTGTTCTCCCCTGGAAAAAAGTGAGGGAGTAGATGGGTTCCAAGTTGCAAACTGAGTCAGAGTCAAGTCTGACTTAAGGCCAGCTTATATCCCAGTGATATTTAGAAATTTGTTCCAGATAATTTCCATCTCCAACTATTTTGGGGGGTTTATCAGGATTCTACTGGAAGGTGGAGCACCTACCTTCTAATTCTACTGGATTATGTTACCAGTGGGTCTATTTTGAGGTGCTCTTTCTTATGCTCCTTACCTTAAAAATAGTTTTGTTGAGTTGGAGGCACAGGTGCCATTCCTGAAGTGAATTTAGAATTTAAACAAAGGGTATTATACTAATGTGTGTGTGTTGTGTCATTACAGTCATGATCAACCCTTTGTGACTCCACGTCCATGGAGCTTTGTTGGCAGGAATACTGGAGTGGCTTGCCACTTCCTACTCCAGGCGCCTACAGCACCTGGTATTCCCTGGTGATCGCCCATCCAAGTATTAACCAGAGCCAACCCTGCTTGGCTTCCTATCCACCAAATCCCCATCTCCCTTAGAAATTAACTGCACCATGTCTCATTCTACACTGGAACAAACAGAATCCTTGCTTCCAGAAACTTTCAACAGAGTTTGATCACCTTGAGGTAATAGGAAATACTATTTTCTTGGAAAGTATAAGAATATCATTATTTGAATTAAGATTTGAGCAGACCTCCTTAGTGTAGAGGGAAAAAAGCACCTAAGAACATAAGAACATAAGAAGAGCCATGCTGGATCAGGCCAAAGGATCTGGATCTGTGAGATAAGAAGATCTAGCCCATCTTCCAATATCTCACAGTAGCCCCACCAAATGTGTTTGGAAGCATACAAGACTAGATATCGGTCTCCTGATACCACTCCGCTGTTTCTGGCCCTTGAAGTACACTGGTTTTAAGCCTGGATATTACACATCTCCATCATGGTTTGTAACCTGTGATGGATTTTTCCTCCAGGAATCTGTCCAATCCCCTTTTGAAGGCATCCAGGCCAGATGCCATTACCACATCCTGTGGCAGGGAGTTCCACAGACTAACAACATGCTGGGTAAAAAAAATTATTTTGTCTGTTCTCACTCTCCCAGCCCTCAATTTGAGTGGATGTCCCCTAGTTCTGGTATTTTGTGAGAGGGAGAAGAGTGTCCCTCTATCCACTTTACTCATGCCCTGCATTATTTTGTACGTTTCAGTCATATCCCCCCTCAAGTGCCTTCTTTCCAGACTAAAGAGCCCCAAATGTTTTAGCCTTTCCTCATAAGGTAGGTCCCTTAGCCCAGTAATCATTTTAGTCGCTCTCTTTTGCACCTTTTCCAGTTCCAGTTGGATTTAAGCCTTTACTTTTCTGTTCCATTTGGAACCTTCCCCCTTTCTTAATCAAAACAAAGTGTTATTGCCTATGAATGTTGCTGGAAATAAGTGGATGAAATCCAATTGGGTGGATGAGTGATCCACAGTATCAGACAGTAGCTATGTAGAATTAATATACTTTCTTGGATCTCTCTGTCTCTGTTGAAATAAGTCAAACAAATATATAGAAGAAAATAAATTCTCTTTGAAGCAAAAGAAGTGCATGCATTTAAAAAGAAAATTCCTAGAGGATCAAATTCTAACAGTTGCCTTGACATCAGCTTTTATAAATGAAACGTCCATAGTGGCATCATTCATTTCTTCCATTTAGATCCCTGTTTCCTTCTTGACAACCAGCACATTTGATAATCATCAGTTCAACAATCCAACAGTATCTTTTGGGGCAGACAAGTATCTACGCTTGCTGAAATACGTATTTGTTGCAGCTTTGACCAGCAGCTATATTTCTGCCAGTTCTGTAAATAAATAGCTTTCAGAATAGTGTAAATTACTAACAAAACATCACATATTGACTGGTTATGTCTAACTCTAAATTGTATCAGAAGCCCTTCAAATGCCATCAGTATAAATATTCTTGTGTGTTAATTTAAAAATTGCAGGAACAGAAATGGCATGTTTTCACTGCACATTTAGTGAGAAACATATATTACACTTCATTATGTTTGCAAGTCTGTTTATTTTATTCCACTTGTCAGCCCTTGACAAATACACAAGAAATAACAAGCTTTTAATATAAACAATATGTACTGTTTAATTTACCACAACCTAATACTCGACTGCTCGGTTTTATAGCAAATGATGAGACAGTCCAATAAATAAAAGAACCTAAAATAGTACTGTAGCTGTATAAAAGGACAAGCACAATTAAATATACTTCATATTGGCAGTTTAGGGGGTAAGGTGGAAATTATTTTATTGCTTTTAAAAAATAAAATAGCAGAATGAGATACAATTCTACAAACATACAATTGTACTTCTGAGATAACTGCTCAGAATCCTGTTGAGGAGCTATATCACCATTAACTGACACACAATAAAGAATGTGAGTAGATGCCCATTAATCAATGGTTATTTATCACTACAATTTACACAAGTACACCTATGTGGCACCAATCTCCAGCAGCATTCCAGCTCTATCCTTGAAGTCAGGCTTTCTGCTGAGCAACTATAGACCTTATTCAAGCACCACAACACCCCAGTAGCCATTTTAACTCTTGGCCTGACTTTTGGCCTGTACAAGAACATTAACTTTTCACCTAGAATTTACAGCAAACCTCATCTGAACAGACTTTATCGTGTCTGGACAGAAGGAAGACAGAGATCTAAGACCAGTAAGATGCTATAAAAAACTGGGTGTGATGGTTGTTGCATGTACTTTATTTGATATCTCAAGATGGTCTTCATTGATTCTTGACTTTATTCAGCCTGTACTGTGATTAACACAATTGCCCAGAATCCTACTGACTTTCATGTATAGTGTGTGTAACTTACTACTGTACAGCTAATTATAGCTAAAACAATAAAGTGCCAGGGTGATTCTCAGTTGTACAGTCCAGTGTGTGACCACACACATGACTGAAGCATGCCTGTCAGTGAGTCACAATCAGCAAACTATAATATGCAATTTTTATGTGAGCACCGATAGGATCCTGGGTACTGTGTTCACAAACAGGTGACCAGCACTACATATTGGGGGAAGAAAGAGTTGAACATGGAATCAGCACTCTAAAAAAGGGGCTGGAGTCTGTGGTTCTCCTCTTTCCTCCTGACAAACAGAATGGCCCTTTGTGCTTTCATATACTGATATGTTATTCACCTAGTACAGTATGTCACCTCAAGGCTCAATGCTGCCTCTAATGTGGATGTTCTGTAGTATCATAAAATAGGGTCATGGCATCAATCAGTCTATCTTTCTATATGACATATCTTCCAATTTCCTTGCCACCTTGAATGATATGGTATAGATTTCCTTTATGCCTCCTTGGCACTTTAGGACTTTAAAATATGTCTTGCATGTTTATTAAGTAACTCTGAACAATTTGTGAACACTATGTAAAGCATTTTGGAAAGAAAATTGTTCAAATCTATAGTGATTTGGATGCCGTAACTTAGGCATTTCTACTGGATAGAACTTTGGCTCCTGGCTGTCCAGTTGTAATAGACATGTTTCAGCCTGTGTAGTCTAGGGCCTCCCTACTCCAGGATTCCTAGATGAAACTGATTGTCTAACATGAAAAGACCTATCAACTGGAAAGACCTGGACCCTAGTGAAGATTTGGTGATACTGATTGAGACTTCACTGGCCGTAGACCTACCTCCTCCACTGATTCTGCCACAAGACCTTCATAACACAAGCAGCTGTATACATTTCCCCGCCTATGACCACCAAACAAGTGAAGGCTGAAAGCTCCCAAACTCATGACATCACCTTAGGTAAATATAACTTTCTAGCAGGAGCAACTCCAAATGGCAGCATCCAGTGCATTGATACTTAAGTACAGGGATTGCCTCACCCTGAAGACTGACCACAAAGTTTTAACCCCCCTACCCCCCGCATCTAACAGCCAAACTAAAATCCTGTCATGGAACAAAGGTGGCTGGAAAGGGAAATACAATGATCCAGACCTCATGAATTACATCAGAGACTTTGATATTCTTTTTCAGGAAACCTGGGAATGAGAACAAATAACTCTGTAAGGGAGCAAATCCTTCTTCTTGCCTGCATATAAAACCCAGGCAATGGGCTAACCAAAGGTTGGATTGGCTACTCTAGTCTCTGTGCAACTCAGAATTGATAACTATGGCAAATAGCCATTGCAATCTACAAACCACTAAGACAAGCCTAGGAGTTAAGACATTAATCTTAGTCAATGTATATATGCCTACTTGTTCCAACAACTTACAGTGCTGCCTGATATGGAACTATCTAGCAAAAACTAAAGAAAATCTGGAAAAAAGATTCCTTGCAGCAGAACTGATTATTGCTGGGGACTTCAATGCTAAGGTGGGCAATGACAAGGGGATATTTTATAAGGTCCTGCAGGTAGAGATATATGCACCCCCACCAACTGTTTGTTCTTATCCCAGGTGCTCCAAAGACAAACCCATTAATGCTGCTGGACTCTTAATGCCCAAATTTAGTGTTCAACTTAACAGCGTCTGGCTAAATGGTTTAAATGATTTTACAGATGCCTCTGGATTTACCTACATATCATCTCATGGCTGCAGTGTAATCGACTATGTATTGGTTACTATGTTGCTAAAGCCTCTTATAGCCAATTTTGCAGTAGGTGACTACCTCCTGCTAATTCTCCAGTATAACTTTGAAATTCCCAGGTACCCACAATCAGCTGGACCTACCCTGGGCTAAGAAACACCTTTAAAATTTACATGGAATAAACTGTCTCCCCCCCCCCAAACTGCAACATATTTTCTGAATAAGAAAATTTGCATTGTCTTCAGTTCCAATATCATATCACAGGCCGAACCTGACCTTGTTATCAAATCATATGTTGGTGTGCTTGCTCACATTGTATCTGAGCTAGGTTGCAAACCTTCTGCATTTAGCACTAGGGCCTCCTCCAATAATAGCAGATGGTTATTCTGCTCTTTGGCGTTGAAGGATGCAGGACAATGAAAGAACACAATAGTGATATATAGGCAATACAGAACACTGCATACTTCTGAACTTTTAACTAAGTACATTGAATCTTAAAAAAAAAACACCACTTAAAATTTCTAATAAAGGAGATAAGAGCTCACTACACCCAGGATCAACGGCACCTTCTAATCCAGTCTATAATTTCTTTCAATCAAAAATATTAGACTATTCTGGAATATAATGACTGGTTCCTTTTGCCTGGGAAATCAGGAACCATCTGCTGTTTCCTATCATTTGTGGATACAGCACTATTCAGCTCTCTTCTATGAAAAGAACACTGTCCTTACACCTGACATTACCTTATCAATTTGCGAGCAATCAGAATGGCCTCAGGTGACATCTGAGGAGATGAGGGAACTAATTATTCATCTAAAATCTGGCAAAGCCCTGGGCTTTGATTGATTGATTGAAAATCATTCCATAAGTAGAAGGGGGCTTTGGGTTTGGCTGGACAAATTCCTTAGACTTGACAATTTGATCAGGTCTAGGGACTAAAGCATTGTGATCTGTTCCACAGCAGGACTTGACTCAAGCTGTTGTATAGACAACTTGCTCACACTGTCAAGATTTGGTTGTAATCCTCTTCATGAAATCCACCCCTCTCCCATTTTTGTGAACTTGCCTATTAACTCCTTTGCTGCCGGTTGTTGCCTTCAACAAATGTGCCCCCACCTGCAATCCCAACACTGTCTGCAGTGTCTTCATTTCTAGTGAGAGAGCAACAGTTTCTGTCCAAAGCACTCTTTGTTTAAGGCATCAAAGAATAGAAGAAAGTTTTTGGGCACAAAACATTTGTATCTGTTGAACACTGAAAAGAAAGGCTATTAAGGTGTGGATGTCCTTCAAAATAAGAAAAAAAAAGAAAAAAATCAGTTGACTATTTACTTCATTATTGGGTTCTACAGGCAATGATGATGTAACAATAAGCTGCAACCTATGTGAGAACCTCAACTCATGCACTGGGAAATTCCCTCCTTTTCCTCCTCACATACTTTTCTGCACACCCTAAATATTTTCTATGAAAAAAAAACTTTAACTAAACACCATCAGAAATTGCAGTACATACCCACAAGTACAATGGCTACTTTATAAAACACTCTGAACAATAACTTGTTATTGACAAATTCTCTATTTTAAATGCAAACCATGAAGAAACATTTCTGAGGCACAAAAAAGATTAACACCTCAAGCATGCATTACATTGTAAAAATATACTTTTCAAGACTATTTAGGTCAAATAAATACATGAATATCAGTATATGCATTATGGAAATTGCAAGAAGAACAGAAAGAGTCTTAGAAAGCAAAATAATTTACTAAAGAAAATCCATGCAGGAAAATTACCACTCATATAACATTTATTTAATAATAAGCTTGTAGAGTGATTGCTTTTGGGCTGCTGACTCAGCTCAAAACATACAGTTCCTTATGCTGACGGCAGAATAACCACAACCATTTTCATGAGGCACACTTTTTAAGCAACTGAATTTAAAATGCAGAGGATGCAGCTGAAAATGAAAATTCTGTCCCAACACTATTTCAATACATGAGCTACTTTTTGTTTAGTCTGGGTTATGACACCCAAATGGAACATATGGATAATGTTAAAATACGGTACTTTTCAGTGAGTGTTTCAATGTGTCTCTCTTAATAGGCCTTAATTAATGTTACGACATTGTGATTAAGGTCAGGTTATTATACTGATTAATTAATAATTGGAGTAATATTCAAAGAAATCAATGCAAACTGGAGCTTTCTAATTTTCATGAGCAGCTTTGAAGGATATGAAGCAAGTACTCTACGAGATTAAAAACATGCAAAGTTTTAGAAAGTTGCTCATGATCTTCTCAAGAGCACTCATAATGGATGAAACACATCCCTAAGAACATCCGATCTTGCCTGATTTCAGAAGCTAAGAAGGGTCGGCCCTGGTTAGTACTTGGATGGGAGACCATCACGGAATACCAGGTACTGTAGGCACCTGGAGTAGGAACTGGCAAACCACTCCAGTATTCCTGCCAAGAAAACTCCATGATCGTGGAGTCACAAAGAGTCGGTCACGACTGTAACAACACAACACCCACATAGCAATTTATATCATTCTCAAAATGCCAGAGTTTGTGGCAAAAGCCAATCTTGATTTCAAAACAAGAACAATGTTGTTAATAAACTCTGCACAAAGGAAGTTCTAGTGGTAACTTCTCAAGTGAAACATTTGTGGAGACTGCAGGGAAACCTTAGGGGTTAAAAGCTGATATAGCCTGCAAATCATATGAATTCTTGCACACTTCTGTATCACTATCAAGTTTTGACTAAATTGAAACTAGAGATGTCATCCAACTGACTAGACAAAAGTAAACATTGGATGAGGAGAAAACCTGAATTAAATTTTAAAAAATTGGGGGGAGGTGTGCTAACAATCCCTCCTATTTAATTGAAGGCTGAAGGATAAAACCTGCCATATGCATTACCAGGGTGCACAGTACATGATGAAAACAGCCACATAACAACAAACTCCAGATCAATACGTTTCATTAATTTCTATTAAAAGTAACAATATTATTGGTTACAGTTGTAGCATCCTGGTATTGCATAGGGCGCTGCATCTAGGCATCAGACAACTCAGTTGTCTGGGATAGGCCATTTATTGGTGGGGGGTTTTGGTGCAAATTCCAACATTCTCCATTTTGGGAATCCCACCTGACTGAAAGATATCTACAAATACATGAGCAAAAGGCCAAAGCTGAAAGAAGTTGTGGCAAAGTATAGTCCTAGTTTCACAGCCCAGTGTAGCTTTTTCACTAGGTAGAGTGGTATTGAAATTTAGAAATTTAGGAGTCACCCTCAAAATGAAAAAAAAAAAGCTATGCAGCTTGGGAGTGCTAATGAATTCATCCTTGAGCTTGGATGCCCAGGTCATGGCTGTGGTCAGGAGTGTACTGTACAACCTGGGCCCTAGCTACCTCAAAGATTGAATCTCACTGTATGAACCGACTTGGAGAGACCATAATTTCCATCACTCATAACTTTACATTGAACTTTGCTCTCCTTTTAATTGCTTGTGTTCTCTTGTAGCATTAATGTAATGTTGTTTATTAATGCTGTAAGATGTCCCTCAATTACCTGTTCTCAATACTTGAACATGCCTGGCCTTCAAACAAGAATTAGCCCAGAGCTTGTCAAGAGAGAACTTTTATGCTCCCAGGATGGAGAGACTAAAATGGCCTTTCTCCAGTCCTCCTTATCAAGTATTGCATGCAATGGACTGATTGTATCCCAGCTTAGTTGGCTGAAGAAGGCTTCACTAAGGATGTGATGAAAATTTGCAAAATACGTATATTGCAGTATTCCAGTGAGATTTCCCCACCCCCACCCCTCACATCACTTCTTGTCATCACTGAAAATCCTATCTCATTCTCATTTACGCTTTTATTTTTTACCTCCCATTCCACATCGAAAACTATTACAGCTTAGTAACCTTTTTGCTGAGGCATATTTAAGGAAGATTCCATTCTGCCATTCCGCACAGAAATTATAAGAAATCTGCATGACTTGGTGTTTCCAAGGTATTTTTTTTTATAATTTAAAAAAAATAATAATAAAGTAAATTTTATTATAAAACCAATCACCAACCTCCCAGACAAAAACAGTGACCCCCCAGGCATCCGATATATTGGATATACATTGATAATAAAACAAATTCAAATTAACAATATGTACAATTCTATATAAATTAACAATTAACAATCTGCAAGGTTTACTTAGCTTTTAACGTTTTAATTGCCCCAAATTGGTCAAACATACTCATATAATTCAGTAGCTTCTCAAACCATTCCTCCTCTTTCTCATTGACCTTAAACCCTTTCATTCTGCGTATCTTCATAGTTAGGTATTCTAAAATTATAATATTATTTAATTTTTTCCTCCATTGGTTCAACGCTAGCTCTTCTGCATTTTTCCAATTACTTGCTATGACCTGTCTGGGTGCAAATACCATCAGGTTTACCCTTTTACATTCCTCTTTTGTTTTTAACTCTGTGCTACCCAGGCTAATGAGAACCATTAATTTAGATATTTCCACTTTCCTTCCCACAATTTTCGATATTTCTCTACCAATCTGTCTCCAAAAATTATTAACTACAGGACAATCCCACCACATATGACTGTACGTTCCCATTACTCCACACTTCCTCCAGCAATTTTTGTAATATGATACAACCTTACTGGTGTGTAATACCATTTTTGTATCAGCTTCAACCCCTGCTCCTGGATTAACCTAGAGGTAGTAACAAAGGGCGGTTGCTGAAAGATTCTATCTCAATCTTCATCTAAAATTTGTTCCTGAATATCTAGCTCCCAATATTCTTTTAAGCTTTCATTTAGTGATTTCCCCATATTTAATAAAACCTTGTACATTTTTGAAACTATTTTGGTCCTATCTATCCTGTATCCTTTCACTAATTCCTCAAAGGGGGTAATATTTCTTTTACCACAATTTTTAACTTCTTTCTCCTTCAGCAAGGAGGAGATTTTTTTTTTGTAACCAATTAATCTTATTCCAAATTCCACTTTCCTCTTCCATCATATTTTCTCTTTCCCAAATTTTATCCATATTCTGGATTGAAATCTCCTTTAATTTATCCCCTACCTCTTTTGGGATGAGCTTCCTTAATGGGGCAAATTTATCATAATACCATATTTTTGTAAGTCGAGAGAGGTCAGGAAAAAGCTTTTTTCCCACTTCTCCCATACCAAAAGAGGTTGGGAGAAAAATGTTGATAATTTTTCTTCTTTTCTTTTCTTTATCCTCCTTTCGAAGATTCTTATTTTCCCTCCTACTGCTTCCAAATTCTCCCGCTCTATACATCCCAAATCTTCCCCCTGTTCTCCCTCCAACCAAATCATAAGAAGTCTCAGCTGATAAGCTTCATAATATAAAATCAAATTGGGAATCCCCCATCCTCCATCTTGGATCCTTGGTTTCTTGGATGCAAAAACAAATCTGTTGACCTTTGCCACCCCTTCAGCATCCATTCTGGTATGTGCCAAAGCGATACATAAAAAAGGTAAGTTAATCTGGGTAGCAGAAACATTTTAACTAAAGCAATTCTTGTGCTGATTGAGTCCTTCCTTTTCTCCCATGTTCTCAGCTTTGATTGAATACTACTCCATTTTTTTATAATTATGTTCAAATGCTTTTTTTCACATTTTTAGTTATCATTACCCCTAAATACTTTACCTTCTTATTTTCTATAGGAATAGCCAATGATTTAGAGGCTTCTAACTGAGTTTTAGGTTTCACATTTAAGCACATCATTGATGATTTAGAAAAATTAACTTTTAACCCTGATATTTTTTCAAATCCTTGGAAAATTTCTTTTAACGGCACAATTGCAGTCCCCAGGTCCTTAACTGTCACCATCATATCATCTGCATACATTGTCAGAAGCTCCCCTTCTGCTCTCCCTTTCCCTGGTGTTTCAGATCCTTTAATCTCACTTTTCAAGTTTAATTGCTAATGGTTCTGATGCTAAAATAAAGAGCATGGGAGAAAGTGGACAACCTTGCTTTGTACCACTTAACACTTGGGCACACCCCCTTTCTGACCCACCAATTCCTATCATTGCTTTGGACTCTGTATATATTGCCTCAATTATATTTTTTAAATATATATTTCAAATAATTCCAATCCACCGAATCAAATGCTTTATAAATATCCAATGACAGGAGAGTAAGAGGCAAATCCTTATTTTTTGCTAAATATACCATACCCAGTACCTTCCTAACTGCATCCACCAAGTACTTCTGGGGTATAAACCCATATTGATCTTCTCCCACTAATTGTGCAATACATTTTTTTAACCTTGTTGCCATAACTTTAGCAAATATTCTATAATCCATATTAGTAACAGATATTGGCCTATAGGAGTCTGGCAGGGTTTGATCTTTTCCCAGTTTGGGAATCAATACCAACCTTGATTCTAACCAGTTAGGTGGAGTTGAAGCTCCATTCAAAATACTTTGGTACAGTACAGTCATATGTGGCACCAATATATCCTTAAAATGCTTATAATATACCGCATTAAACCCATCCAGTCCGGGTGCTGATTGCACATTCATAGAATCAATTGCTGACCTAACGTCCTCCTCTGTTATATCCTTATCTTGCTGAGGCATATTTAAAGAAGATTCCATTCTGCCATTCCACACAGAAATTATAAGAAATCTACGTGACTTGGTGTTTCCAAGGTATATTTCATGGGGGAAAGGTTATTCTGCACAGGAATTTTAATTTTAGGGGGGAAATGATTATGAAACTTCAGAGAACTCCCATGAGATAACCTGTAAGATATCTCAGGGGAGGGATGGAATTTCACATGGAAAAATCTTGTTGCCAGAAGAATAGAATAATATTCCTTCCTTTGATTCCTGTCTGAGGAAAAAAAGGAAATGAGATTTATGTCACTAGATTTCATACACAAGTGTGTTTTACTATCCGCATCCGCTGCCTCACCATCCGCAGATTCACTTATTTTTCCCCCACAAAAGCCCAACTGATTGGCAGTGGCTTCAGCAGGGGGAGGGGGGAGCCTGCATTTTCCCATGCTTCAATGCATTCTTATAAGTAAACGAAAAATAAAGCAAACTAAACGGAAATTTCCATTTTGTTTTGTTTCATATTTTCTTTGATGGGCCCGTTCGTTATTCATTTCATTCCCTAATGAAATGAATAATGAATAACAAAATGCAAACAAAATTAATTTCATGTCCATCTCTAATTTTTATCAGGAATCCCTTCCACAAATCTTTCACAGAAGAACTCCTGAAATGCCAAAAGTGTGAGAACTCACTCATAACCTCACTAAGCTGGGAGAGAACTTTTGAATGTTTTTGTTGTAACTAGCAAGAACAAAACAAGGAAAGCTTTACATTCTTGCTAAGAAAAGGGCTTCCAATAAATGTGTGCTTTCTTCAAATTCCTCTAAACAACACAACTCACCCCACTGACATCATCTTTTTTTGAAAGGCAATTGTTTTCTCTTTCTACAGAACCACTTTGCAGTTGTTATAGAAAAACATTATTCCACTCTCAGGTGGAGGTGTTTAGTAAGGTAGCTGTTCTAGTTCCAATCACCAGCACCTGAACTATTAGGCTAGGTTGTTCTGTACACTGTATAGGTACTTGAAAGCTGTATGTTAACAGCCATAATTCATTGTTGGGTGAAAATAAAAATTTGAATGATAAAGGCATCAGCTCAACAATTCCCGCATAATTATCTCCTTTAAGATTTCATGGCCATGATCTGAGTCAGTTATAAGTACATTAAAGAACTTGGGAATATATGAATGATAGTTTTGCTTTCCTTTTACTTTGCTGTTTTTTTAACTTTTACTTTGCCCAGTAGTTATCACAATGCCATAGTACAAACTGCTTTTAAATACAGTACTACTTTGGTTTATGAGCATAATTCATTCCAGAAATGTTTGTAAACCAAAACACTCTTATATACACTTAATATATTGCATAGGAAATAATAGAAATTCAGAATATTCATTCTGGGGTCCTTTAGACTACATAATGTACACACAAAATGCAGATATCCACATCCACATCACGGTTTAGGTACCTGCCTGCGGAGTCTGCTCTGCTTGGGATTAACAACTGGGTTTTACTCTGTGTTTTTAGGGTGACAATAATAAAATGCAATTTGTAGCCCTATACACACTGTAGTAGCTGCCCCATGGCTAGAAATGGTTTGAAAAAAATGAAAAAGAAGGTTGAAACAAAATTAAATTAAATAAAAATATAATGAAAAATAAAACCCTAACCTGTACTCCTCTTTGAAAATGTTCCTGGCTGATGCAAGGGAAACCTCCACTCCTCTCTCCTCCCTATGCTTTGGAAGCTGCCTGAAATGGAATGTTCCAGACAATCACCCACAATCCTGTGGGGCCCAATCCTGTGGGGGGGGGAGTGCACATCCACAGGCATGGGTGGATGGGAGGATGGGCATTTGTGTGTGTGTGTGTGTGTGTGTGTGCGCGCGCATGCACGTGTGCATGCAGTAGCACTCGCGTGCCTTACATCTCTCCCATGGTGGCCCGAAGCAAGGTGAGGAAGAGGAGGAGGGTGCTGCGGCCACCGTGCTCCCCACATGCCTGCCTGTCTGTCTGCTTCGCTGCTCACCTGGTGCATGGCAGCGGAGGTGGCAGGGAAGGTCCTATTCCCAAGCCTTAGCTGGGGGAAAGGACTGCTGGTGGGAGGGCACACAGCTTCCTCCTACTGCTCCCCCTCCAAGTGCCCCCAGATTGCTGTGCCCTGGGGCAAATGCATCCTCCCCCCCCCCGATATGCCCTTGCATGTGGCAAGGGCAGCAACTGCAAGAGCCCTTTTCTTTTAACCCCCCAGAAGGTGGTTAAAAGAAAATACATCTAGCTGAACTATGAGGATGAGGATGGCTGGACCACTAGTTACACAGTGTGGACAGAAATGGAAGGCTCTACTCCCATCCATGACAGGAAAATATCAACATGCCCACCTGCTTGCCTATCATCAGGCCTTGGTACTTCCCAAGTATCCCTATTTCATGGAATGCATTAACGGCTCTTGGGGTGAAAGCAACTGCCTTATACAGAGCTTCCTTCCCCTCACAGATAAGAAGGAGTCCAACTACTGATCAAGCACCCCGGTGTCACTCATAGCAGTATCATTTCTTTGCTTTCCCCAGCAGTTGGGCCAAGGGTCGGTCATAGGTGGGTAGAAAAGTCAACAAATGCCTGGTTCTATTAACCTATGCTGAACCAAATTATTCAACTATAGCCATAAAATGTGCATCCATTTATTTTTCATCAACTACAGTGCAGTATGTTTGTTTCTATTTTTCTGGACCTCCAGTCAGAATTAGAACATTTTTGTTCCATCTACTCTCATCTCAAAGTTAGATGTGAACCACTTTGGCATGGTGGTTACTGAGAAACCCAAACAAGCCCTGAAACTGACTGGCTGACTGCCAGTCATCATCTCTCAGGCTAAATTACCTCTCATGGCTGGCCTGAGGATAAAATAAGAAAAGAATGTTAGCTTAAATCCAGAGCATATGAACTTCCTTCCTGTCCCCTCTCACAGTTGGGAGGGGGCAGGAATATTAAATACTGCACTGACTTTGGAGGATTACTCTCCACTCTACAAAAGTTTTTGACGGTACATGGGTAGCTACATTCAAGAAAACAAATTGCTTTCTCAAGTTTGCTGATGGAAGCCATCCTATGAACATATGTTTCTCATGACCAATGTATAGCCTGTTACACTTCTGGAAGCCAAGGCAAAATACAATTGTAATGAATGAATGAATAATTTTTTTAAGCATCAGTAGAACATCAATTATGTATTTTGATGAAAATATGTAATAGGCAAAATACAAGAAAGTTAATTGAGGAGCAAAAATATTGTAATAATAATTTAAAAGGCCTTTTAAAAGTGTCTCAGAAAAGTGCACTGAATGTAAAAGACAGGAAGGTGGCATTCATAATGTGTTGTTTTGCCCAAATATGTTGTTAGGGACATTATTCCAAAATGGAGGCAACTTTATGGTACAGCTAACCTATCTGGCTTGGCTTCTAGCAGACAGCTACCCAGGAAGCTATCTCAGGAAAGTCATGTTTCCAATGAACTCACTTGAAAATCATGTAGGTAGAATTCCAGAAGCAAGTAATAAATCAAAGTGTTCTGCTTATATACTGCCCCATACCACTACAAGTAGTCTCTGGGCGGTTTATGATTTTAATTACAGTATCCAGGCTACACATTGCCCCCCCCAGCAAGCTGGGTACTCATTTTACCGACCTCGGAAGGATGGAAGGCTGAGTGAACCTTGAGCCTGCTACCTGTGATTGAACCCAGGTCGTGAGCACAGTTTTACCTGCAGTGCAGGCATTTAATCACTGTGCCACGAGGCTCAGTGTGTAAAATGTATAATTTTATAGCACTTATAAATTGATTTTAGTTATTATTGCAGTGTACATCATTCAGTAAAAGTGACAATATGCTTATTTAGTTGGAAAGCTAATGTATCCCTGAAGAATAAAAGCTGCTTTAATATATCACTGTGCCATAGAGAAACTAGAGAGAGAAAAGGAACATTTTGTCAACTTCAGGAAATAAGATAACTATTAAGAATTATTTAAGGCTTCATAAAATACCAAGGAAATGTGGAACTGTCAATAAGGGTGGCCATTAATCTTTCTCTTGAATATTTGCCCAGAAGCATATCTGATAAGGTAAAGCTAAATGCATTTTACACTGCCAGAGACCAGGTGAAACCATTAAGGAATTAACACCTTTGGAACTCAAAAGGTTGCAGAAATTAATAGACATAACTGTCATTTAAGAAATATGTCATCAAAAATTCTACATATTTTCAGTGACTACAGGAAATTGGAATGTGTCCTGCATGAGCACTTTGAAATTTTCACTTGCAATATGGTTGCTGTTTTATTTCTACATAGCCTCCAATGTACATATGTACTTGTTCTAAAACATGCATGGAAAGTTGCCATTTCATCAAGTGGAGGAAGTAATGTACTGTTGCCACCAATAAATGACACCCACAGAAAAATTTACAGAAAGACTACTTCACAAAATAGTTCTGTGCTACCAAACATGTATATATTTCTAAATTTTGCATGTCACATCTTTATATAACAGAAATCAAGTACCTAAACAATATATTCCCCAAAATGTTTGTATATATACAAGTCAAACTACACAAAAAGTGCAAAAACAAGAACACTCAGATTTTCCTGGCAAAAGTTACATTTTCAGGGCATAATTGAATATTTTGCATAATAATTAGTCTGCAGATACTTCTGGCTTTTTGATTAAATTCATCAGCCCTTTCACCAAATGACAATTCCATTCACCAAAGGAAAATACATTTACCATAATCTATGTCCATATGCCTAACCACTATTACGTCAACTGTCAGCTCAAATTACCAGAACAAAAGGGGTAACAATATTCCATAATGGATAACACATTACAGTGTAATCCCAACCACTGTAAATAATATCAGTGTTCTCTCCACCAGAGCTGAATAATGCTGTGACAGAGAGTTTTTAATGTTCTGTCTTGGTGGAAGATAGACAGGTGGGGACACCAATAGATGTTTCCCACAAGGCTGGCTGGGGGCAGGACCGGAGGGCATTTGTAGGCCCGTACAGCCCTCTATTGTATGCAGTAACCCACCCACCAACCTTGTGTCCAGTGTGGCTATTGTAGTTGCTTTGGGGGCGGATCAGAATTTTGAGCCTGTCCCACTTTATTGGGTTGAAAATGCTGATGGGTGTATTTTTGCCTATCACCACATTGTTTTACCTTTGAGACATGTAAGTGGTGCCATGTTTCAGTAGAACACAGTGGCAGGTAGTAGAGAAGGGCAGGATGCCAATCTTTGCTTGCTGGGGTGAGTGATGCATGGGGAGGGGACAGCCCTGTCTACTTAGGTTCAAAGGATAGAGATTATGGATAAGTTCTCCCAATTTAGTCGACCAAGATGCTTGGGACTCACCCTTTTTTGGGACAAGGAAGGGGTAAGAGATAACCCTGGTACTTGCCCCAAGGATCTACACTACATTTAGGCCACCTCTGCAGGATAACGGAGGTTGAAAGTAAAAAAAAAAATTAATAAAGTGTGGTCCTAATTAACCACATCACTGCATCCACCTCTTTGTTCTGGGAGTGGGAAGGCAAAGCAGTTTCCAAGTTCACACTAAAAATCCATTATGATCACTCTATTTCTAGCAATGGCAGTCACTGAGCTGAGGAGATTTATTGGAGGCAGCAGAAACTTGATTACATCAAATGAGGGCAAGCTTTCTTCCACATCAGTATACCAACTAATGATTGCATCCGCAAGTTATATCAGATTACATGAAGGATTTCTTCTACACCCTTAAGCCAAATGACCAAACTTTCTGTTTAGGAAATATTTCCAGACATTGCCATTGAGGAATACAATGGAAGCACTGCTTTGAGCCACTTACCTGTGCACTGCCCTCCATTTGTTGGATCTCCATAATATCCTGGCATGCATGTTTCACACTGTTTCCCTGCAGTTAGATTTTTGCACTGTTCACAAACATTGCCATTGACACAGGTGCTATGTCCATTACACTGGCAGGCTGTAGTAAAAAAGAGAGATCATGCATTGGTTTTAGCTATTTTGGAAACCAAAACCTAATCTAGCCATTCTTAAAAATAAAATAAACGTTGGGAATAATATTTCATAATCAACACATGAAGTTATTTAAATAATTAAATACCAAATCAGAACTGACTCATAGTGAATTTCAAAGGATATTCATTGGTTTCATCTTTGGCTATGCTTTAAGTTAAGTTCATTTTTTTCTAAAATAAATTCCTCAATCATGATGACCGATCTATTATAGTAGCTCCCTGAAATAGCATAATGTCTAGATTTTTCATTTATAACACTCATGTTCTTATGAGAGTGGAATACTCCACTCATCTATCGATTATTGCAGTTCAGTTTTTCCTAAGAAACATTCAAGATAATGATGCTATCTGCCACCAAATCAAGACTTCTGTATAGAGATAGTGTTATAACCCTTTGTTTGAGGGTTTATCAAGCATAGTCCAGTGCTGGCGTTTTAAAGGTTGTCTCACAATGCTTATGCAGTAGAATCTGAGATCTGAGACAGAGTTTTCATTTCCAATTGATACAGCAAGCAAGACTGAACTAGAGTGTCTTAATATTTACAAGAAGCAGTGCAAAAATTATAACCAAATAAACATTATACACTGCTAACACTAACATAGTTGACACTGCAATATACACTGCAATTCTAGTTGCACTGATCTATATTCTTTGTCCAACACTTATTCTGTGAATAACAGTTGATATCTGTTGATTCAAAGTATTATGCACCGTCCCACCTCCCCATATCAAAGGAGATATATCATTTACATACACATCCACTGCAAGTTAATAAAAGGGCTACACATGGAGTAGCTGAGTGCAGTGGTCACACAAGAACTCCATCAATACTTTCAAGACCCTACCAAAAACTAAATCCAAATTCAATTTCCATGCACTCTCAGAAATGCACAATCCCATACTCCCAATGCAGGGAAACTATTCAGCTGAAACAACCACACAGATGAAAAAACTGTAGATTAAAAAGTCCAACCAGTGTGAAAGACTTGCAGCTTGGCCTCCCTTATTCAGTGGATATAACTCTTTGTGAATAGACAGATGGACAGAAAGATCCAAGTGTCAATTCTAAAATTCAATTATTCAGACTTTTGACCTGAGACTACTGTGTAGACAAAATACTGCAAATAGTTTCCAGATGGGTGATTACAGTGGAAGCCAGCAGGGTATGTTTTGTGTGTGTGTGTGTGTGTTTTAAAAAGAAGAAATTTATTATCCATTGTTATCAGTCATGGAAGCATCACCAGAGTGCTTCTTGAAACTTTCATTCACGCCACCATCAAATGCTCCCATATCAAAGGCCGTCTGGAGGAATTCATCTGAACCATGTTATAACTTATCTCTAACATACAATCATGGTCCATGGGTAGCCACAAAACAGCATCCAGCCTGGAGACAGAAAGAAGCTTGATTCTTTTCTTTTGGACAATCTAACTAAATAAGCCATAGGTATCACATCAGGCCCAATTGTTTGATTTTTATTTATTTATTACTTAATTCCTCATGTTTTATACTGTCTTTGCCTTAATTAAGAGTTTTGAAGAATCTGAAAGCCTGCCTCACTTGTAAAATGTTAATGTTCCATTAAAAGTATTGTCTTTTAATGTCTTTTTTGTTTTAAGTAAATATTTGAATTAATTATTTTAATTTTCATTTATGGTTTTTCATATACAGTGATAACTCGGTCTATGAGTATTTTATTAAATGAACAAAAAATCTGTCGAATTTTGCTTTGATCAGTGAGCAATGTCTTAATATACAAGCAGTGGGGGTGCTCGTTTTGCTGTCACTGCTGCTCCCCCTTTGCCACCACCCTCCCCCTCCCCTCCTGCATGCACATTGCTTCAGTCACAGACACCACTGCTGCTGTGGCTGTGCTTCTGGCTGCCAGGCCACCAGCCTCTTATTTCCACATAGAGTAGAAGGGGAGCCCTCCCGGGCAGTGGTGCTAGCTCCAGCTATCCAGCTGCTCCTTCATGAGCCTAGCCACCAGAAGAAAAGAAACAGAGTGGGAGAAGAAAGGATGGGGGGAACGGAAAAGCAAAAACAAAACAAAAAATATATGCACCCACTTAGTTTTTCTGAGCCTACCTGCCTCCTGCCTATCCCTCTGAGGCACTTGCCTTCTGCTGTCCTCAGGGAGGAACTTCCTCGCTTCCTCCCCACCCCCCACCACGCAGGCTGCAAAAACATTAAACGTGAGAGGTCCTTTCACTTAATTCTCCCAACACTCCCATCCATCTTTCAGAGTCCAATCTGGGCAGGATCCATATTGTGTTTAAAACAAGAGAAGCACAGAGGGCAAACAACAATGCTGAAACTTGCCCAGATTTCTCCCTGAAAAGTGTATTCATTGGGAGAAAGTTACGAGAATTAAGCCAAAGCACCTCTAACTTTAAATGTTTCTGCAGCCTGGCCGGTGGTGGTGGTGGGGAGTGAGGAAGTTCCTCCTCCGTTTGGAGAGCAGGAGGCAGGTTGTGATTTTATTTTATTTTTTAAAATCACATTTGTAACTTGTGATGCCTTTTAGCCAATACAATAAACTAACTTGAACTTCAACTATTATTCTCAAGCCTTAATGTGTCTGCAAGTGAACTTTCATTTTAAACTTGGCAGAGATTACTTCCTGTTACTATGTGCTATTTTAAAAGAGAAGCATAAAGACACCTTTAATATTGTGGCAGATTAGACACTTTTTTGCACCATTTATAATACTAAACTTAGTATCACAGCACAACAGCATATTCAGAGTACCTGATTTGGTGGGCCTAGCCTTAGAATTTTGAGCTGTGTACAGCAGTCTGCAAGAATCCACAGGATGGCCAAAAACATTTTTGCTGTGAACTTTTCACATTATATCTGCCTCTGCCTTTATATCTGTTAAGTTATAATGCAATTTATTTTAATTGTCACTGTTAATTTTGCATGTTAAAATATTTGTTTCTTTAATTTTTTTTCTTCACTTGGCCTGTAAACCACCCTGAGTAGCTGGAAGTTGAGTCATAGCAACGGGACTTTTTTCTTGAAAGACTGAATTGTTTTGCTGCTCATTCAGTCTGAAGAAAGCTAGTTGTGAATCCTCCATTTTATAGTTCACTTTGACCTCTTGTCACCCTTGTCTGGAATAAGCTCATAAGATGAACGATGGCCTGAATAGGCTCGTTAGGTAGACAACAGTCTCAATAGCCTTAAGGTGAACAATGGCCTAAAGTGCTGAAACCCATAAAGTATGAGTCATTAGCTATGAACTTGGTGGTGAAGGTGTGAAGTATTTTTGATTTGTCTAGGTATTTATGAAATCACAGCCTGATGAGTGGCAGATAGACTGTGCCTGAGCCCCCACCTCTGTTGGGAGAGGGGTTTTCAATGCTCAGATGAATAGCTTCCCTGACCCCTCCCTCAAACCACCTATCTTCTTTGTCTAATATCTGTACATCCTCATGTTTTAATGAGTACCTTTTGTCCAGATAAAACCACCTGGATGACTGAGCATCTTCACAGACCATGAGTAGCTATTTGCTAGGTGTCAATAAATCAACCAACCAACCAACCAACCAACCAACGAAACAAACAAGAATATTATG
>JAHTLZ010000379.1:6305027-6321354 GCA_023846285.1 Phrynocephalus versicolor
AATGATAAAATAAAATATCAAAAAGTTCAAGCAGCAATGAAAAATAAATTGATTTTTCTTTCATTGAATGATTTGTCTGAACTATAAAAATAAATACTCTACTGTCATAACCACAGTATATGCAGAACATTGTGCTTCATACTAGACACTTCTTGGGTTTATCAAATTGAAAATAAAGTCACAAAATAGACTTTAATCAAATATTTTGCTGTGTGAATAGTCTGCTATGCTTTATGATACAACGTTTCCCCCATTCTTATTATACAGGTACTGTAGATATAAATGTTCAGTGGAAATCAGTAAAAATTAAAATAAAACTGTTTTCCAAAAAAAGAGACATTTAATTATAGGAAAAAAATATTTTCTTGTAGTATTTTTGTTTTTCACTCAAGCTTCTCAGTGTCAGTTTTGATAAAATATTGTATGGAAATTTAATTTTTTGCACCAAATGGATAGAGAATACAATTTCAGAGAAAGCTTTTTCTATATGATATTGAACTGACATGCAAAAAATCCCATTTATAAAATTTTATAGGCTTGCCTCAAATGACAACCAAATTAAACACACACTTGTCCTTTCTAGTTTTTAGAAGTAGGACAGTGTACTACCTGATGCACAGAAACTTTGCTTTCAATATGGAACTTGACAAAACACCACCCCCCAAAAATCTTCAGCTAAGATGCCATCTGCATCTCTAAAACACCACCCCCAAAAAATCTTAAGCTAAGATGCCTTCTGCATCTCTAAAAACCATGAGCTCTTCAGATGCCTCTCCACCATAATGTTAGCCTCTTAGAAGATGCCAATAGTTATTGTCTCACACATCCTTTCTATCAGAGACATGACTAACTTTATCAACACTTCAGCCAAAGAAGGTGACTTCTGTAGTTAATAGATAAAGCTCTAATAGTGGGGATGATGGAATCTGGAGAAGAGAAGGCCAAAAGCATCCCCGTGTTGAACTGACAGAACTGCCATCTTAATTAGATCACATGGTCCAGCAGCATGTTTTGCCATTCCGTAACCCATGTTGCCAGCATGCCTCTGCTCCTTCCAAATGATACCAAAAACCTAACATCCTTCTACCTGCCAACCACTTGTTTCATTAGTTGCGTTTGATGGACTAGACCAGAGAGAAACAACAGGCTCTTTTTTCCTGACCCACGTGTTTCAAATTGTCTTCTAACTTCCAGAGGCCAATAGCTGAACAATTCAGTGTCTTTGCTCAAGTGAGGAAGCAGCCTGAGCAATACAAGTCCATAGTATATATTATATGAAGCCCTAGTCCATCCTCAGTCATTCAGAAGTCCGGCCGTTGCAGGAGCAGACTCAAAGAAAGCCCAAGGTTGGCAGAAACAGCTCTTGGGAGTTGACATAGGAAAGTTCCCAAAACAGCACAAGGCGAGCTACGAAGCTCATAGGAAGCCAGCAAAGTCTCGGGATAGGATGAAAAGCCAGGGCGCAGAGGGAGTGCAATACAATATCCTGGAAAATGAGATGGATGGATGGGTGGGTGGGTGGGTGGACGGATGGATGGATGGATGAATCAAAATTCCAACAGTAGTGCCTCACTCTGTGGCGGATCCCATTTAGGATGCATGTTGTCCTTATCACAACATATTTCACTTTTATGTTATCAATCTTAGCTGTTATACTTCTACAAACCCCCATACCCACCAACAGGCATGTTGTGCCAATACTTACGAGAACAGGTAGTAGTCTGCCACTCGAGGCACTGCCCATATGGAAAGGAGATTATGTAGGCATTGGAGTCAACACATCGTTTTGTGCTGCTACACCACATGCACTCCATGCCGCTGCTTGTGCAATTGGAGCAAGTTGTCCGTAAGGAACATGGCTTTTTGCAGGGCCTAGCATTTTGATTTGGACTAACTAAAGGTGAAAGAAAAATAACAAAATATAAACACTGAGCATTTTTAAAAGCTGCTTTACAGTATTAGAATATACATGAGCATGATTCATCACTGATATTCTTCTCTTTCCTCTATTTGGAAATGCCTTCAGGCTATGCCTACACATTATTATTGTCATACAATTTCTTCTATATAGCAAATAGGAGATGTAATCTGTGAGTTATTTTACTTGACGTCAGTTAGTGTATGTGACATCCAATGTCCAGACGTCGATTTAGCTAACTGTAGATACATTGTAAAACAAAATGACTGAATACATTTTAATAGGTATAATAATCCATGACCTTCTGGTTCTACAGCATTTGTTAAATAGTGCATAAACAATAGTTATTTACTTCACTGGTGATATATTCTCCCTTAAGCAGTGAACATTTTGTCTAAGAGCATAATTTGTCGAGTGAGCATCTGCCCCCCCCCAGCATATATATTTGCAGTCAGTACAAATGCAATGCGAAAACAAGAGAAACATTTTTAACACAGTTAAGAGACTTTTTTCACAGCAGAGTGGATTCTATCTTCCTTAGTTCCATGAATGGTCCATGAAACTAAAGCAAAACTGCCTTGATACCTGCAACAACTAAGAAGCAGAGGTGTACATTGTCATTTGATTCCTTTTATCTTTGGGGACTGAACTACTGAGCTATCTAGCAGTCAAACTTTGTACCTGTCACCTAGACACAGCAAACATGAATATAAATAGGATCAATTATCATAGTACCTGTTTTAAGAGGTTCTTTAATCAGAGTAGTCCGCACTCGTCTATACCAGTGACAACACATGTATCCCTTATTAGGCAAATGATTTTTATACTTCATGTGCTTTTATAAGAAAGAAAATTACTTGTAGAATCTCTGTTTCTAGTTTGGAGTTTCCCCATACGCAGTATCATGTGATAGGCCTCTCATGGAAGGCAAAATAAAGAAAATAAGCCTTGCCCCTCTGTTTCTGAGCAGAAACCACCACCACCCTATTAAACCCCAAAACAAGGGTTTCCTACTGGACATACTCACTAGTAACAACAGGAAGTTTACACATTGCATTTGACAGCATTCCAGATAGACTACAGACTTCATGGAAATATTTATGGATGTATTTTAGTTCCTTTTATTATTGTTGTGCATTATGTCTGCACTTTTTATGTTCCTGTTAGCTCAATAATACAAGGTACATAATGCTTCTGTACTAGAGATGGGCATGAAACGAACAATTTTTTGTTTCCGTTTCCATTTTTTTGTTTTGTTACGCAATGAAACGACAAAAGAATTTTGTCTCCAAAATGAAACAAAACGAACAGAAACACCGGAAATTTTGTTGTGCGTTTCGTTTTTGTTACGGCAATACAGTGAATTGCTTTAAAAATCACAAAAATCACAAAAATTGAAATAAATGGTAACGGAATGGTAACGAAACGAACGAAAACAAAAATGAATTTTTTGCAAAAATTTGCAAAAAAGGAAACAAACCGAAACGGACCCCCTAAACGACAAACGACAAACGAAACACCATTTTTTTTATTTGTGCCCATCTCTATTCTGTACTGTTGTGGGTTTTATGTGTCAATTCAATTATATTTCAGCATAGAAGGAATTATTACAGGTAATCTTTTCCTGCACTGCGCTACATTTATGGTGAACAACTATGGTTTTTTCATTCCTAAAACAAAAGGCTTTAGTCAGTTTTGATCTTTTCTAGTCTAATGAAGAATATCCTCCTAGCTTCACAAAATGACGGAAGAAAGACTACCTTTTTCTATCAACTTTAGAAAAACTTAAACTAAAGATTTTGCCAAAGTTGCCTTTGTATTAGAAGAGAAATTGAAGTTAGATGACATCAGAGATCAGGAATCTTTTCTCTGTTCAACTCTATTCAAGGAGCTGGCATACCTCCTGCTGCTAAATCAAACGATCACAGTGAGTTTGAAGAGCTGATCTGAGAGGGAAGGGATGTGCCCAACATATACATAAAACATTAAGGAACTGCCTCTCTTACAGATCTATCCATTAGTATCATTTTAGAGTTAACAGGCAACATTTACTCAATATTTTTTGCATATGGATTTAAAAAATGTATGATATGTAGCCATAATTTGGAAGCCTTGGTGTCATGGAACATTTTACACTGTCTGAGAGTCATTATGCCCTTGTTCTGAATTGCAAAGTTACATGTCCTTCCCTCTGTTCTTTTTTTTCAGTGCCACTTTGCTCCTTTTACATGCAGTCCTCTGCTACATTTGTTCAAATTGCCATTTTATTCAGTTGGCTAGAACAAATGGAATGACTACCATGATGCCATCATGTCAGAGTAATCACCTATATTAATTTTGCAATTGTTTTTCAACTAAACAGTAGAGTGGGCAAAGATGGTAAAGAAAACAGCACTGAAACAAAGTGTATGCATTTATAAGGTAAAGGTAAAAGCCCCCCCCCCCGCACATGTGTGCTAGTATGGCCGACTCTAGGGGTGGTGCTCATCTCCATATTCAAGCCGAAGAGCCAGTGTTGTGTAAGTCCATGGCCACGTGGCCGGCATGGCTGCAAGGAAACACTGTTTTACCTTCCTGCTTTTTACAGTGGTACCTATTTATCTACTTGCATTTTACATGCTTTTGAACTGCTAGGCTAGCAGGAGGTGGGATTATCTGCGGAGCTTGCTCTGCTGCAAGGCACCTGGGATTCGAACCGCCAAGCTGCCAACTTTGCAGTTGACAGTTTTCGGAAGCCTTAGCCCAGTGAGCCACGATGCATTTATAACAATGTCCTAAAATGCTTTTATCAAAAGAAAAACCCATAAAATGAGTACATTACTTTGATTTCAACTCCGTTTCATTAGGGTCAGTGAAGGGAACATAACATAACATGTACACATTCTCTTCCTCCAGTCTCACTGAAATGACTGGTGGATCTTCATAGCCATATGAGAACTCCCATGTGTAAAACAAACCACTGAGTAAAATTTACTGGTATCAATGCTATACTTGACTAAAATAATCTGGTGTGATATTAAAAAATAATTTTAAAACTTTCAGGGAAACTTGGACCTGCAATTCAGAACAATGATATTTCTATCCTAGACCATAACACTCTAATATCAACCTCATATTAACAGAATTAGAATTTATCTATCACCTATTCTGTCCTATATGAAAATACTAATCCAATAAAACAAAGGATGTTGTTCCAAGGTAACATTTGTTGCATAGTAAACTTTCTTACCAACAGGTTTCTCACACACAAGGCCATCAACCACATTTGTACAAGGATTTGCTTTCAGACCAGCAACCTCAGCCCTTTCAATATAGGCACAGAATCCAGAGTCATTTGGTTCTCCTGGAAGCCACTGCAAGGTTGTGTTTGTAAAAGGAGACATGTCATCCCATCCCCAATAGGAGATGTTAATCTTGCGTAGGCCCACCCAAGGTGATATTTTCTGTGAAGAAGAGTGAAAATGAAGCACATTAATCAACTTGACTATCCATTAGATCACTGTTCTTTTTTCCTGGTCAGCTTTCCCATCAGTACCTCTGTCTTGCTTCAAGTCCATTAATGATGAATGATCCAAACATATGCTCATCAGGATAATTTTCAGATCCTACATGGAGTCTTCCTAAAAGTTGATGAAACCAATAAAACCTCTGTTCCCTAACAATAACACAGCAATATTTTCTTTGAGACTCTAAACCTAGTGGGAGTCGGGAGAGTCAGAATGAACACAGGATCATCTTTTGCTCATTTGTATGCTCCCCAAAATCTGCTGGGGGAAATGTGATCCATCGAATGCATACAAAATTACCATAGAACCAGAGAAAAGAAAAGCAGGTGGGAGGGAAGCACTGTATGAAGTCACCACTGTTGAATTAGCCATCTCTTAGCAATCTGGAAATCAGCAGAGAGGTCTGACAATATATCTCAGACTGCCAAGATACATTTTCTTTCCACATTTGCTTTAGAAGACTAATGCATAAGATACGTATCTTCAGCTCTGAGGAAATGAATGAGGAAATACGGGATACAGCATATCTTCCAGAATATTTCACAGTTACAGAAGAGATAGTGACAAAACCTGGGTGGTGCTGCTGTACTTCTTACTTGAACCCAAGATCAAACACTTCAGTGAATAACACCATCAGAATGCCTCTCTCAGATGAGAAAGTAAGTGTCCGTCAGAGTGTTAGTCTAAGGTAGTTCATCAAGTGCATCATTGCAATAGATACAGTCAACTCAGTATCTTGCTCATGATATAAAAAGACTTCTGTCTAATGTAATATGCTTTGCCTGATTATTCCAACAAATATTAAAATCAGTTCATTTTTAGGCAATGTAGGATATTTATGAATTCATAAAATAAGATCAAGAAAAAAGCAACCACATTCTACAGGCAATGTGCATCATCATCATCATCATCATCATCATCATCATCATCATCATCATCATCATCATCATTCTCCTTGTAATCGCCAGGACTCCAACCATTTTCCCTATTGCTCAGCTGCTCAACCATGAGTCTAGCAACAGGGAACCAATAGCTAATGTATTGCTGCCAATTGCAGCATCAGAAGAACATCCTCAACTGCTATGTTTGTTATAGTGTTAGTCCCAACCTCTCACTGACCCACATTCCTGGCTAGAGAAGCAGTTGTTTTTCCCTGATGCTGATAGCTGCCAGATAACCGAAATTTTAGGTAACCTTGCTGGAAGGCAGATTGTTCTACTCCCCTAGCCCAGCAAACCATGCCTTAACTTCAGGAGGCCAAGAGTGAAACATGTATGTGTGTATTTCTGCATGTCTCTCAATCTTCAGCTCAGCACTACATACAGCCCTTAATTGCAGAAAGACTACTGTTTGGGTATTAAAAGCTGATTTCGGTCCCCAATAGACTGGTCTGGTTTGGGTCTGAAATGACTTATCGAATCTCTAATAATTTTAGATCAAACCCATCTCTCTTTTTAATGGTGTTTTTAAATCAACCTATTGTCTCTGTTTGATCAAAGCAGACAGGGCAAGCAAAACAAGCACCTGTTCGATTTTGAGGGGGAAAAAACCCTTTCCCAAGTTTTCTCCACCCCTTATCTGCTACACTACAGCAAACAGCTTGGATTGGCCCCATGCCCAGCAACTTCTGGATACTTCGGTGGCTTAAGTCTCTGGCAGCAGAGGTAGAGGTTAAGAGTCCAATTCTTCACTGTGTCTCTTTGAGAGGGCCTACGGTCTGTGATCCACAGGTTCCCTTCCGGCTATGCAATTCAAAGATTATTATAACATTATTATGACATCATAAGTGGCCCTTGAACTCTGGCCTGAGCCCAAGACCTCCTACAAGAATAGCTTGTTTTTATATATCATGTTTGTCTATTATTTTTCTACTACTGTACAAACGATTTGTGTAGTTATCCTAAAAATGAGCTGGCCAAAAGCTTGAAGGGTATTGATGTCCCAAAGGCTATTGAAGGGTTTGGGGGGTGACACTTATAGTTATTTAAAACAAGAACGGGAAGTCTGAAATTTACCATTACTCTGCTTCCTGTAATTGAGGAAGTATATAGTGACCCCAGTCTTGTATTTTTAACTTTGAGAGCACACCAGGTATTTCCCTGTGTGAATCAAGTAGTGTGCTACCTGGGAATGTATGGGAGGAATATGACAGCAAACAGTGTAATTTACAGCAGCTTCTCATTAGATTAACAAATCGCCATTACAATTTTTGTGCATGTTGTATTCTAGAAGGTTGATGTGAACACGAAAACACAAGCAAAAATCCATCAATTAGCAGGAAAGGCCTCACTGTTTCCCTTCCACAGAGTTAACTGTGTAAGAGGATGCTGGTCATTATGCCTTTAATTATTAACTGCTCTGACTACTTCTGAATTAATTTTTAAATAAATCAATATGTGGAGCTACCCGAGGAACAACATTCCATTTCATTTTGGATAGTTCTGTGTCCAAAATCTGGACAGATCATATACAGCTTTAAACCATATCACCTTCCCTGCCTCAGCTCTTTACCACATGGCAACGAACTGTTTTTTCTCCAAAAGATGAAGCATATCATGACAGGCATCTCTCCTTCTTGGGAACAGTACAGATAATTCTTCAGTACAATAAAGTTCCTGACCCTTTTACACAATACAGCAGGTTGATATTTAGGTATTTGTCTGATAGGCAATAAACCAAGTCAACACATTTTGGTATTTTAGGAAGTCCCTCTTCTGCTACATTTAACTTTATATTTTTGTTTTTTTAAGTAGTTTCTAAAACATTCCAAAAACTTGTGTTCTATACAAGATTTCTGTTTTCCATATTAAAATTTAAAAGATTATAAGGCTAAAAATTAGAGAGGGGAATGAAATGATTTTTTTGTTTCATTTTTTGTTTTTTGTTTTTGTTTCATTTCCTAATGAAATGAAAAATGAACTGACCCTTCAAAGAAAAGCAAAATGAAACAAAATGAAAATTTTTGGTTCATTCCATTTCGTTTTTGTATTCCTATGGGAAACCACTTTTAAAACCCTGTGCCATTCCCTCCCCCCCCCATGTGCCTGATCATGTGAGGGAAGGGTGCAGGCTTGTAAAACTCTTTTATAGTCCCCAAGCAGCTGGTGCCGATCAGCTGGTGCACGAGGCCTGCTTGGGGGACTAAAAAAGTTTTTAAAGCCCCCACTTTCATCCAAACACGCCAGATTGGTTGGGGGAAAATAACGGGCTTTTAAAACTTACAAAAGTAAGCACCAATCAGCGCTTTTAAAACTTACAAAAGTAAGCGCCAATCAGCTGGTGCGCGGGGCTTGCTTAGGAAACAAAAAAAGTTTTAAAAGCCCCCGCTTTTCCCGCCAGTGTGACAGATTGGGTGGGGGAAACTGCAGGCTTTCAAAACTTTTGTTTACTCCCCAAAGCATGCCCCATGTGCCACCTAATAAAAAGTTTTAAAAGCCTGTGCTTCCCCCCCCACACCCCGAAACACATAAAACAAAGGTAAAAAACACACAGTAGTTACCTTTAAAACACATAAGACACATAAAAATGAAAAAGAAAACAAAATAAGAAAGGAAACAATTTTTTAAAAAATAAATCCTTTCAAATGAAATGAAATGAAACAAAGATAAATAAAATGAAAAACGGAATGAAACACCATTTTGGCATTTCGTGCCCATGTCTACTAAAAATATCAAAATATTCAAGACTGACAGTCATTTCTCGGCTGTACTTTCTGTATTTGTGAACCTTGCTGGGCTATTTTTGTAAACAAAGAGACCTTCAAAAATTAAATCAGCCGTCATAAATCATGATGCTTGCCAGTGAAAAGAACAAGCATATGATGAGATATGAATGAAAATCTCAGCAAGCTTCTCTGGGATGATATAGCATGATTTACACATAATGAATACAATTAGATAGATAAGCATGAAAGAGAAATCACTTTTGTGGGGGAGAAAATCAGAAACAAGATAAAACATGAATCCGTAACGTTTCATTAGCAGTTTTTGATAAACAAATGATCATTTAACCCAAGGTATCGCCTTCAACTGCATGGATTTATCTAGACTCCTTGTATGCCACATCTAGGTTATTGCAAATTTATAGAGTTTCAAGACATAATTTATTTGAATAAAAGTATGTTTTCTACAATGTCACCTTTTAGAGGCTTCAGGGAAATAATCCAGCAATTTCTTGAATCAATCAAAATGGCAGGTTGAAACAGTATGTATTATTGAATTTGAGGGTCTTCTTTGTACCTTTTACTCTGTAGATGTATGGTGTGCATGTTTATAAATAAACAAAAAAATGGGATGTGGGAGTCCCACTCCCAATTCATTACAAGTGGCAAATATAAGGAGGTAGCTTAATTAATGAATGAATTTTAACAGTTGAATGTTCTAAACTGATTCGCTATATTATGGGCCTTTTTCTATATAGACATTCTTTATTTCAAGTTACTTATGAGAAACAGAAAATCTTTGTTTTTACATTGCTATAGAATAAACTATTTGCAAGGATTGGTGATACTAGCTGTATTGATATGATTATTTTATAGCAACTTTTCAAGATGTGGCCCAACCTATACATCCCTTTTCAAAAAGGTAGCCATGTTAGCTGGCCCTAGCATGCTTAACAGAGAGAAAGAAAAAATGTAAGGAAAATATTGTAGCACATTAAAATTTCACAGATTCATTTCAGTATGAGCTTTTGTGAATTACTATCCACTTCTTTCATTGTGAGAGAATAGACTAGAATTCATGAAACTTCATGCCAGCATTAATCTACAGTATTAGTCTTTTAAGATATCACGAAACCTCTGTTTGTGTTTCCTTTTTATACATCTTATGTAACACTGGTTCCTAACTTTGGGCAACCCAGGTGTTCTCAGACTACAACTCCCAGAAGTCTTCATCACCAGCTGGGTTGTGGGGAGGGTATTTTTTTTTGGGGGGGGGGGTTCAGTCCAAGAATATCTGGGTTACCCAAAGCTAGAACTCATGCTATACAAGCAGTGTGCAACCCTCTCATTAGGTTCTTCAAGAAAGGGTTCATGGAGCCATATATTATGTGCATAGAAACCCCCTGTCTCAACAATGATGGAGGACTTAGGCTTAATCTGTCCCCTATTTATCATGCTGCCCTTTCATCTATTGTCAGAAAAATCAGGACCATTTCACATGCATTCACCAGGGAGGACGCTGCTAACCAATCCATGTTTAATGGGAGTTGGGAGAGGCTGCAGAACCCAGCCATTGTCCATCTAACAATCCTCTTCAGATCAGGGTGAAGTTAAAACAACAGGGAGTAGAGGCTTTGGTATCCTATTTTTAGGAAAAAATGCTTTTCCTGTGAAGGGTCATTTTGTAAGAAAAATAGGAAACCACAAACACTGATAACTATTGATACAGGGCAGGATGTGGCATGGCATGTCAGTTCTGTATGAAATTCATTTGTGTGTGGTCATTCTCTACATGTATGAGGTTCATAGGGACATACTGTACGTGGTTCAGACTATTCCCCTGAAATAACTGATGGATGCCTACCAAGACATTTCAACAAAACTGCAATGACCTAGTCTTGTTTCTTGTCTATATTTATTCAGTTTCGATAATCTGCAGAAAATATAAGGCACATGGCATTTCAGAGGGACATTAAAAACTATGCTGTCTTTAATTGTTTGATTTATATCCTTTCTTTCTCTTAGGTCTGTGTCCCAAGATGATTAGGTAGCTAGTCACAGTCCTGTAAAACAAGGTGAGCTGTACTGTAACCGCATTTAAATTAAAGCAATAATGTTCAAATATGACAAGTTTATTTGTGTATCTATTCTTTCAAATTAGCATATGAAAATTTAATGCAGAATGTCCTCTTTTTCTGTGAAGAAAGTCTTCCTCTACAATGTTCCTCACCTGCAGCTTTATGTTCGGTTGACAACACTTGATGATTATGTTAAAAAAGGTGATGTTATGAACGTGCCAGCTCAAGGAAGTATACCCTGAATCTATGAAAGGAGTGCCAGAGACAGTAATAATCTTTTCTGACAGAAAGGATTGGCAAGTGTGTGAAAAAGAAGGGTTCAGAAGAGTGCACCGCCTGTTATAATTCTTCCAAATAACTTAATAATTATGAAAATATTTATTTTGATTATTAAATATCATCACATAATATTTGGGGGTGGGGAAAAATAAATACACAGTTGTATGTGAGCACTAAATATGTACTTTGGACATCAGAAATACATCCTATGGAGGAAAAAACTATTACTGTGCAATCACAGCAAACACTGAACTCTCCAGTGTTTGGAATTTATTAAGAAATAGAGCAGAATGAAATTGTGCAATATTCCCAAATTGCAGCATAAATGTTACATATCTTAATATTTGAATATTATGAAAAGTGTCCCGTAGATTATCAAACAACCATCAAGTAGCAGAAGTTTTAGAGAATGGCTGTTTAAACAGGACTCTCAATAACTATCCAAAAAAATATAATTCCTGATTATGTTATATTCAGGAATCAAAGGCTACTACACTGTGCCTTATGTTAAAAGCTTAGGTATGCCAGCATCTGTATGACTGAACTGATGGATCTTTTTAAAACAGAAAATAGTTTTTCTAACCACCACAAAGTAGTACTTGTGAGTAATAAGCAGTGTTCTAGAACACTGTATTTAAGCATTGTTGGAAGAAATCAAAGAAAGGCTATCTGCCACACTTAAGAGATATGATACAGAGAGCAGTTCCACCCTAATACTCAGGACATTTTTGAAACAGCAATTAGAGATGGGTACGAAATGGAAAAATAGTGTTTCATTATGCTTCTTTCTTGTAGTAGTTTTGTTTTATTTTGTTAGTAACATTTTTTTAAAGTAGTTTTATTATCACTTTGCTACCCACAGTCCAAAAGGACCAAAATGGCAAGGGAGCTTCCTCAAGGTCTTCCCTGTAAGCCTTCCTAACAGTAACTATCCTCTCTGTGACAGATTCCAATTGACCAGAAGTTTCTACAGATGTGTTAAAACCCTACCCTTTCACTGAGTTGGATGGAATGTACCCTGTTTACTATCAAACCACTCTTTATCATTAAAAATAAAAACCCGACGCAGTGCAAAGTAGTTCATAGCTTAGCAAGACATATCCATCCCTAGCGAAGTGCGCTCTGCAGAGTCCCTGCTGGCTTTTCGAAAAGCATTAAAAACATATTTATTTCGAGAAGCCTTTGGCAAGCCCTAATTAATTAACTTTTTTCCTTTCTTTTCTTTTTTTTACATTCCCACCATCGCCAGTGACCAAGCAATCTATTGTCTCTTGTGTTTGGTGTTTATTTATGTTCGCTTGGTTTGAAAGTTAAACATGATGCCATGTTGGCGCGCTGGGTGCAATAGGGTTTTAATTGTTTATATTGTTGTTATGCTTTGCTATTACTTGTTGCTGTACTTTTATTGTTCGATGGCGCTTGTCGCCCACTGTGCGCTGCTTAGAGTTCTGTGCGCCGCTTAGAGTTCTGCAAGGAAGATAAGCGGGATACAAATATAACAATAAATAAATAAATAAATCAAAAAAGGTGTACTCCCAAGCAGATCTTGGGTACCATAGGCATAAGAACAAATACTTTTGAGATGTGTATAGTCCTTTAAAACCAATCTTCAGTTTACATTCACATATATATTTCTAAAATAGAAACTCAGTTTACCTGCAGAGTATACTTCTGTATTTCATCCAAAACAAATTCCACTTCTTTTGAGGTTGTTAGTGAAGCAAGGATACCGTTTAAGCCATAGCAGTAAAGTCTGGCATTGTCATAGTTTTCACGAGTAGAGTTTATACGAAGGCAGGCGTCTCCAACATGATTCCATCCTTCCCCACACAGGTGAGCTAGTAAAGAGTTACACAAGCTTATAAGTCATTATGACAGAAAAAAGCAATTTAGAAACAATTTAGCCTTAAAGAATTAATTTTCAGAACACAGTTCAACTAATGGCCATACTACCTACATTATATTTTGCAGATATTTTGTATAAAAATCACTGCAACAGATGCTTATATTACAATAATTTAATAGTATTAATATTTTCAAGTGGTGAAATAAACCTTCGGCATACGTGGTGGTGGTGTGGTGGTAGTAACAACAAGAGTGTGCCACCAAGTCAATTCCGACTTATTTCTTTATTTATTTTTATTTTTACCTGGCCTAGCTAGTCCATATGCACTACTCTGTGTGGCTTACAAATGGGACCACACCGCTGGCCCCAGGCTACACAGGCTATCTCTCCTGGAATGAACAGTGAAGACTCAAACTCAAACCTCTGGGTTTGCAGATACCTAACTCACTGAGATATCCAGCCATCTTTTAGCATAGGTTGTCCATAGCCTGAATCAGATTCAAGGTCATGGTTTTGGTTTACAAAACCCTCCATGGCCTAGGACCTGGTTACCTGACAGAGCGGATCGACCAGTGGTCAACTTCGGCCCATCCAACTAGGTTGTCGTGGGCGCACATGCTGCGCGTGGCCACGCCCAGAGAGGCTCGGAGGACTTCCACCCGCTCCCGAGCCTTCTCTGTGGCTGGCCCGACGCTGTGGAACCATCTACCAGCAGAAGTGCGCCTAGCAGAGTCCCTGCCTGCCTTCCGGAAAGCTCTGAAAACCTTGCTGTTCCGGGAGGCATTTGGATGATTTTTTTCCCCCTTTTCTCCCGCCATCGCCATCTTTGCAATTGTTGTTTTATATGTTTTATATGTTTAATTTTTACTAGTATGTGCAATTCCGTTGTTTTCCCAATTGTTTGTGAACCGCCTGGAGTTCCCCACCAGGAAGATGGGCAGTATATAAGTCCCATAATAAATAAATAAATAAATAAATGGGTTAATAGTTTTTGTTACAGTTTATTATTACATGCTACCTCAACAGATCAGTCATTAGATGACATTCTAATGCACTCCTTACAGTACTGCATATAAATTAAGGATTATCTGGAAGCAGATAATCTACCAATTTTGTTTGAATCAAAACTGAGAGTGCAAATTCTTCAATTTAACTTTTTGGTACAGTGACCCCCAGCCTATCGTGGAGATTAGGGACCCAAACCAACCAGCAATAATTGAAAATCCATAATATGCAGATGCAGGATGGGTCAGCCTGGGGGCCCTAACTGGGGGCTCTGGTACTTACCCCTAGCCTAGCGCTGCCTTGAACGGGCCTGCAAGGGCCTTCCCAGGCCTTCTGGAGGCCCCATAGGCCCTCCCTGCCAACTGGAAGTGAGTGACTTCCAGGTCACCAAAATCATTTCTGAGGCCTCTGACAAGCCTAAAAAGGCCCTTGGAGGCCTCGAAAATGATTTTTGGCAAGCCAGAAGTCACTTCCAATCCACAGGGAGGCCATTTTGGTGCCCCCAGAAGGCCTGGGAAGACCCTCAAAGGCTTGTTTGGGGCAAACAAGCCTTTGCTCCTTACCCTGGGGGGGTTTCATATACTGCAGTCCCACGATATAGCGGGACCTCAGTACATGAACCACAAAAGGGCGGGGCACCACTGTGTTGCTTACAGCCAATAATATCAGAGTTGTGTGTGCTGAAATTTGAACTATCCACATTCGTATGAATGATGTGAAAAAGCCCTCCCCCTAACAACATTAACTTTAAGTACATAAAAATATATTTCCCCCCTTTACCTGGAAGAGCCTGGCATTCTTGCTGTCGCTGGTCCCACTGGCAGTTGAGGTTCAGTGAACAGCTTTTACAGCTAGTCAACTTGTTGCAGATCTGTTCATTTCTTACATGGCATTTGGTATAGTTTTTCACAGACTAGAACATAAGTACATATGCAAACTGTTAAAAATGCAAAAATAATTCCATGATTATTAACAAGCAGATTGTGGATGTACAGTTTTTGGTTCCTTTATTTATTAGATTTATACTCTGCCCATCTGGCTGTCGAGCCACTCTGGGCGGCTTTGGTTCCAAAGTTTATTCAGATACTATTTTTAAATGACACTGCAAATAAACAGATACACAACTCTTTTATATTGACTATTATTTTATACTGGTCACCTTTTATATGTGTCATAGCCGTTATCAAACAATCCCTTCCTTGATCTTCCAGAGTGGGATATTAAAATCACTGTGTATGTTCTTTTGGAGAGAAAGAAGCCTCTACACTCTGAGAAAGGATTACTCTCCTCCATTAAAATGTTTTTAATATAAATATGATGGGAGGCTAGCCGGTTACTTGGCTATTATAAAGGTGGTGAAGACTTGAAAAGGGCTGGGAACCACTGCTGTATGAAGACAGTAAAAAAGGTGAGGGATGCCGACTGCAGGGAAGAAATTGATCAAATTTTCAGATCTTGCACTATACAAGAGTAATAAAAATGAGTAATAAAAATAGGCATTTTCTGCAAGTGATGACTTTCTTTCAGCCAAAACAAACAAAGTAGCAAACAAACTTTATGGAAGCTAGGAAACACTGCATTTCAGAATTTCAGGGTAAACTCTTGAATACCTAGACTTTTTCCACTCCATTTTAATATTTTTCATGTTACATCTTATTTCTCTTGACAAGTTGATATACTGATTCTCTTGCATAGTCCAATAGCTGCTAAGACGAATGTAGTCATTGGAAAGGAAATTTTCAGTAGTAATAGTTAGGTTTTGAAACATCCTTCAAAGGGAGAATAATCTCATCTACTTATTCATCTTTTTAAAAAGGCATCAACATGTAATTCTACTCTACTTTCATCAAACTGTGTTTTACTACAGATTTAAATATGCTGCTGTTTTCATTATAGGTTATGTAGTAAATTAGACGGTAATGTTTAGATTATTGTTTTACTGTTAGAGCCCTAAAAGAAAGAAGGAGAGAGAGAGAGAGAGAGAGAGAGAGATTTCCAAAGTAAATTTGTGCTGTTAAAATATAATAGGGCGTA
>JAHTLZ010000379.1:6326354-6337518 GCA_023846285.1 Phrynocephalus versicolor
CAGTCGATGGTGGCACACGCGCCCAGGCCCACATCTCGGCCCCACTAGGAAGATGCAGCATACACGGCTGCCCAGAAGACAAGGCTATGGCCGAAGATGACCACCCTGGCTCTTGTCTTCATAACATGTCCTGGAACGACAGAAAGATTAAAACGTTCAGGCAACAATTAACAATTCGGCAACGGCCGCACATAAACATGAAACTTCTGGGACCTCCAACGTCCAATACGCTGAATGTCCTCTACACCATAGCCCATGGCTGCTGCAGCGGAGGCCGCCCCGATTCTGAATGAATGGGAGCCAAAATGCCATCCCACAATACCGCCCCTGTCGAGGGCCGCAACAGTAATGGTCCAAAACTGGTAACGAGAAAGAGGGGTCCCATCCTGGTGAGAAAACAAATACCCAGGAGCATTACCCCGCAGGGCAAGATAAGCGCTCAGAGCGCGAAAGGAGCATATAACTGGAAGGTGGCAAGGGCCCAAAATTATCTACTGACCCCTGGCCCACTGGACAGTTTGGACCACCGAACACAACACAATGCCACAGGCAATAAACTGAGATCTGACAGGAGAAGGGCCGTGTACGACACATCAAACTTGGAAGATGCCAGCAAACTCGCTGATGTGGAGGGCGGCAAAGAAAGCAACCAGGGCAACAGCCCGAAAAGAGCCTCCTCGAAGGAGCCCCCACAAACTGCCGGCCACTGCCCGGTAGGCCGAGCCAAAAACTCAGGAGTAAACGGGACACTCGAATCCATGGTCTCCCCCAGTCCTTAGGCCAGCCATCCAGCCATCCTCGTAAGGAGAAAATCATCAGACGGGTGCTCAAAGCACTGACCTTAGCATAACGTTCAAGTGCAGACAATCTGCCCTGAGTAGTCCGAGGGGCCAAGCCCTTAAAATGCAGGTGGACTGCAAATTAGGTCAGCTGCTCTGAAGTGGCCGGCCACAAAGAAGTAAACCCATCCTGGGCACAAAATTGGGCATATTCAGTGCAGGCGGCCACATAGGCCCGCCGCGTCCTAAGGGCAAGTGCAAGCGATAGAGCTCGGTGGGCTACAACCCGCCAAGGGACCATACCTCGTCGGGGAGGATCACAAGATCGGGAGATGCCAGAGGGGCCAGCAGCCGAAAGCGCTCCATCCGTTGCCAGGAGAGGGCGACAGCCAACTCATTCCCAATCTCCAGCACATGGCAAGCCTGGAAGACTATTAAAGTCTAAACATTTAAAGGTCAGAGCACATACCAATCTTCATGACGTGAGGCAACAAGAAGATAAGGTGTTAATCACGCAGACAACCACCTGATTGTCACACCAGAAACGGGCGGCCATGTTCGCCCACGCCTCAGCCTATAGCCAGACTGCGCCCGCAATGGGCAACAATTCCAAAAAGGTAAGATCCCTGGAATGCCGGCTGCTGCCAAATGGGCCGGAAGGCCATTGCATCACTGGTTCTGATAAGAGATGCCATAGCCGATAAGACCCAGACTCATCCGACTGAACCTGGAGCTCCGCCCATAGAAGTAGCTCAGCTCGCCAAAAAGAAAACCCATTGACATGAGACAAGAGCCTCAGCCAAACGCTGAGATCTTCACGAATTTCGGCAGAAATCCCCCTACAATGGAGGCTAAGCAGCCCGGCCATGGCTACACAGAGCCGCCGGAGAATGCCCTGCCAGGCGCAATTACCCTACAGGCAAAATTAAGATGGCCAATGACCACCTGAAGCTCTCAAAGGGAAGCCTTGCGCTACCCATCAGACCAAGCAAGAGGACCCGAAGCTCCCTGAATTTGGCCTCCGGCAGTCTGCTGGACTGCTAGACAGTATCCAATTCAATGCCCAAATATATAAAGAAAGGAGGAAGGGCCGTCAGTTTTCTCCCGGGCCAAAGGAACACCCAACTCGGATGCCAGGCGGTCAAACTCCGCCATAAACAAGGAACAATGGCCCAAGCCAGACGGACCGCAGAACAGGAAGTCAACTAAATAGTGAACTAACACATGGCTGCCTGTTCTAACCACCATGGCCCACTCCAAAAAGGAACTAAAGGACTCAAAGGCTGCACACGAAATGGAGCAGCCGGAAAAAAAAATGCCCAGTCAACATAAAGCTGACCCTCAAAGGAAGACCCCAACAATTGAAAATCTCCCAGAAAAACAGGTAACAACCTAAACTCAGATTTAATATCACTCTTACCGATCGCTGTGCCAGGACAGCAGGTCCTAATCATAGCAATGGCAGCATCAAAGGACATGTACCTGACCGTACACCTCACAGGAGGGAACATATAATTGACTGACGATCCCCCCGGGAAGGACAGATGATAGATAAGCCCGTATTCGCCCGGGGTCTTCTGTAGCACAATACAGAAGGCCACTGGCAAAGTGGTCAGCTGAGCTGGGGCGGGCTGGGGATATAAACCTCATCCAAAGTAGGCCGTGCGGCTCATCCCAACGCATACTGGGAGACACAGCAGAACGCCAGCGGAAACGCTTGTCGTACCGCAACCACGCCAATCCCGCTAACTCCAGATGGGCCCGATGCACGGTGTCCAAATACTCAACCACGGCCAAAGCCCGCTGAGGGTGAGCCTTAATAATAATAGCCGCAGTGATGAAGAATGCTGAAAGCAGTTAGTCCAGCATCTTTCAGGCTTGTGTTTGCAAAGTGTCCCCCGATCTTTGTCATCAAACCTCTTGAAGGACTCCCGGTTGGTATGTCTGTTTAATAAATCCAATATGGCTACATAGCTGCCACCAAGGGGATCTAGCCGGGGTGCTGGACAGGGGGCCAGCCTGCCCCACGACCACTTGAGTGACGGGCTGCCCAGGGACCACCGAACCGGTTACTGAGTGGGAGCAATCCCAGAAGAAGCGGCCGGAATATTAAGAAAGATGGGCCCAGAGGAGGTCACGGTGGCACGTTTGCTGGGTAACACGCAGAGGGTCACCTAAACAGGACCCACCAACTGATGTTGGTCGGCCACAGGCACTCCCTGGCGGGTAAGGGTCACCAGCTCACCTGGAGTATTGTGTACAATTCTGCTCACCGCATCTCAAGAAAGACACAGTGGGGCTGGAAAAGGTGCAGAAGAGAGCAACCAAAATGACCCCTGTGCTGGGGCACCTCCCCCATGAAGAAAGGCCAAAACCCTTGGACCACCCTAGACTGAAAGAAAGGCGCCTGAGTGGGAACATGAGTGAGACCCACAAAACAATGCAGGGCATGCGCAAAGAGGACAGAGGGAAGCTGCTCTCCCCCTCCCAAGACACCAGAACTAGGGGACACACACCCCAAAGAAGGGCCAGGACAGCAAGAACTGACTAGAGAGAATATACAGTGGTACCTTGTATAAAGGAATTAATTCGTTCCAAATGAAATTATGTTAAGCAAATTTTCCTTTATACAAATTCCCATAGGATTGCATTGAAAGCAGAGTAATCCCATTTTTATGTTGTACGGATTTTCCCCATAGGCAATTATGTTAAGCAAATTTCCCCTATCTCCGGAATTTTTTATGTTGCAAATTTTATGTTATACAAGCTATCTGTTATACAAGGTACCACTGTATTGTAAGTCCATGGAACTCCCCGCCACAGGATGTGGAGATAGCATCCGGCCCAGAAACCTCAAAGGAGGGCCGAACAGGCCTCTGGAGGAAAAGTCCACCACAGGCCCCAAACCACAATGGAGATGTGCAATCTCCAGGCCCCAACCAGGGCACTGCAAAGGCCAGACGCAGAGGCAGCCGTACCAGATGGGCCCCAGGCCCGATCCAGCGTGGCTCCTCTTATGTTCCTATTTTTTTTTTTTTTTTTTTGCCATTTGATACATATTTATCAGGGGACGGAGCCCCCCGAGGCAGGCCAGGCCTCAAGCCACAGAGCACCAAGGAGGCCTGGGAGCCAATAGCCCGGCAGGCAGAACGAATGGCGTCCGCTCACGCACAAAATGGTTGCAGCGGATGCTCATGTGACCGCCGCGAGTGGCGGCAAGGGTTCGGCAGGGGCATCAAGACAGTAAAGGCCATAGTTGGCCGGAGCGCCCGCCGCCACTGGCGGCGGAACACACAAAAAACCACCCGCCGGAACCCGCCCCCGCCCCGGACGGGAACCGACACCCGAACTAATAAACACCCCCCCCGGAACAATGCCAGCTCGCGGGGTCCCTAACTAACCCCCCCCCTAACCCACCCACCCACCACAGTCCCAAGAAAAAACAGGCAGCCCGGCAGAAGCCCGGGCCACGACGGCGGCGCGTCCCCGCGCTGTTGCTGCTGCCGCCGCCACGGAGGCCGCTGCTGGAGCCCTATCAAGGCTCCGATCAGGAGAACAGCTGAGCAGCGGCCTCAGAGCTGTCAAAAGAAAATGCGGCTGGCAGGGCGCAACGAACCCGCAAGGGCTCCGCCGCCGCGAGCGCCGTTCCCGGCGGTCCGGCGAAGCGCGGTCCGTCGCGCTCCTCCGGCCATGATCCGGGTCTAAAATACCGGCTACCCTCCCCAGGTAAGCGGGAAGCCTCCGATGGGGAGGGACAAAGCCGGCTAGGAGGGCCCAAACGCCGGGTAAAGAAGGAACGAGGCAATGGGCGCGCTCCCGCTGCCGGAGCCCATATCAAGGCTCCGATCGGCGGTCTCAGCTGGCAGGCGGCTGTCAAAGAGGATTGCCTGCCGCCCGCTGAGAAAGCGCCCCACCACAACTGCTGCCGGCAGCGGCAAGCCCCGATTCAAAGAAAACCGGGACTGAAAAAAAAACGGGACCCTCCCCAAGTAAAAAGATAAAGCCTCTAAGGGTGGGGAGGGAACCGGTGAAGTACGACCACCACCGCCAAAATTCTCGCCGCCGACAACATGGCGGCGAGGGACGGGAGCCCTCTTATAGGCTCCCGTCCCCGGGCAAAGTAACCCGGATGGGCGCGAAAGTAGTGCGCCCAGACCGGGGTTGGGGAGGCAAACACGCCCCTCCCCCAACGAGTGGGGATCGGAGCTACCCTTCTATTTTGTAGGAAGAAATATAGCTCTTACATGAAGCTGATGAGGCATCCTACAGGATGAATTGAATTTCTTGGATCGGACTTGAGGGTGTTTCTGCCTTTTTAACAGTACAATATAGAGACAGTTTTGCTGATCCTCAAAGTTCATAATCTGTATTTTAATACTACTCTATTAGGCCAGTCAGGAAAGCTGGAAGGAATGAGGGAAGACACAAAACTGTGTTTCACTAGACTCCTTCATTGGTCAAGGTTTTACAAAAAACTATGGCAGAGTGTGAAGAGGGCAAGGAGGACTTTCTCACCTCCAAATAGACATGGAAGATTTCACCATGTCTACTGGACTAAAGCTTCCAAAAACTGTCAGCTGCAAAGTCAGTAGCTCAGCAGTTCAAATCCCGGGTGTCACACAGAGGAGTGAGCTCCCACTGATAACCCCAGCTTCTGCCAACCTATCAGGTTGAAAGCAAGTAAATGCAAGTATATAAATAGGTACTGCCATAAAAAGCGGGAAGGTAAAACAGTGTTTCCATGCAGTCATGCCAGCCACGTGGCCATGGACTTGCACAACACTGGTTCTTCAGCTTGAACACAGAGATGAGCACCACCCCTAGAAATGGACATGACTAGCACACATGTGTATGGGGAACCTTTACCTTTTTTTTAACTACTCCTGTAGATCAAGTGGAGGCTATGTCAGATACTGGAGAAAGAGAAGGGATAAAGAAAGGCAGGAAAATCGGACAGAACGGGAGAAGGAGAGAGACAGAGAAGAGAGAAGGAAAGGAGGCTAAAAGGGAAGAGGAGAATGGATGGAAGAAGGTTCCAGAGAGGGGAAAGGAGGAGAAAGAATAAAAAAGGAGAAAGGAGAAAGAAGCTGGGGCGGAAGATGAGATCAGGAAGGACAAAAATTGAAGCTTGTTAGGATGATATGAATATCCTGAAAGCAACAGATCTTCAAGATGGCGTGGGAATGTTGAACACAAATCATAGAATGATAGAATAGTGATGTTGGAAGGGGCCTGCAAGGCCGTCAAGTCCAACTTCCTGCTCCATGCAGGAATATAGATCAAAAGATATCTGCCAGGTTGTTGTCCACGTTTTTCTTGAATGCCTCCAGTGTTGGAGCACACACATTGCCATACTGCTCTAACAGTTAGGTAGTTTTCCCTGATATTCAGCAGAAAGCTGGGTTCTCATAACTTTGGCCCATTGTGCATCCTGCACTCTGGGATGTTTGGGAATGGATCCTACCCCTCCTCTGTATAAAAGTTACTTGAAAAGTACTATCATATTGTCCGCCAGTCTTCTTTTCTCAAGGATAAACATCCCCAGTTTTTTCAGTCATTCTTCATAGGGCTTGCTTTCCAGCCCCCTGATCATCCTTGTCACCCTCCTCTAACTTGTTACAATTTGTCAGCATCCTTCTTGAAGTGTGGTTTCCAGAACTGGACACAATATTCAAGGTGAGGCCTAACCAGTGCTGACTAGAGGGAGACAAGCACCTCCCAGGATTTGGAAATTCTGTTAGTGCAGCCTAAAATATCATTTGCCCTTTTTTGTGACCACTTCACACTGTTAGCCATATTCAGCTTATGGTCTACAAGAATTCCGAGATCCTTCTCACCTTACATTTGATTTATCCAGCTCACACCTAGTTAGCTTGCTAATCACATCAAAAGCTTTCATAGACCGTAGAATCATAGAATAGTGAAGTTGGAAGGAACCTAGAGGGTTATCAAGTCCAAGCCCCTGCTCCATGCAGGAATGACAGCTTTGTCAAAAGCGTTGCTGAAGCCTAAATGCATAGTGTCTATAGCATCCCCTCTGATTACCAGGGAGGTTACCTAATCAAAAAAATGAGATCAGATTAGTCTGGCAGGATTTGCTCTTGACAAATCCATGTTGGCTTCTAGATGCTTGCATAGTGACTGCTTAATAATCCAGGTTTTGTTCCTGGGATTGATGTCAGGCTGACTGTACTATAATTCCTAGGTTCCTCTTTTTTGCCCTTTGTAAAGGTAAGGACAACATTAGCCCCCTTCCAATCAACTGGCACCTCACCAATTTCCCATGATTTTAAGAAAATAATAGACAGCAGTTCTGAGAGTTCGTCAGCCAGTTCCTTCAGTACTCTTGGATGCAGTTCATCGGGCCCTAGATATCTGAACTCATTGGTGGCAAGTTATTCCTTGACAATTTGTTTATTAATCTTGAGCTGCAATACTGTCCCCTCCTCTTGCATTTTTACATCAGGATATTCAAAGTCTGACATGAGAAAAGACTGAGCTAAAACAGGAATTGAGCACCTCTGCCTTTTCTTTGCTATATGTTACCATTATTCCAACTTCACTGAGGAGCTGTGCCACTATTTCTTTTCTTTGCCTTTTGCTTTGCACATATCTTCACTTTTCTTGTTTTTAGTGTCTCCAAATAAATCTCAGCTCATTCTCTGCTTTTGCTCTCCAAATGGCCTCCCCACATATCCTTGCTACATGTCTATACCCTTCCTTAGTAGTGTGGCCTTATTTCCAACTCCAGTACATGCCTTTTTTATTTCATTTTTAAGGACCTTCCTGATTTTTTTCTGAAGCCACATTGGTCTTTTTTTGTTGCTTTCCACCTTTTTTTCCTTATTGGAATAGATTGTAGTTGTACTTTTAGAATTGCTTTTTTTAAAGATATTCCCACCCTTCTTGGATTCCTTTTCTTGTTAGTGTATTCTGCCATGGGACCTTACTTATCTTTGTTCTGAGGTTATTAAAATTGGCTTTTCAAAATTCCAGCATAAGTTTGTGGCTAGACTCTGCTTTGGTTTCCTTTGAAATCAAGAATTCTAATAGAACATAGTGACTCTCACCCAGAGTTCCCTTTACTGAAGACCCCTGGATTGGAAAGCTGGTAACACTAAAAGTCTCTGAGGTAGAGTTAAAGACTTTGCACTAATCAAGACCATCCCATAAACCTCCCCTTTGGGATTAGTGGGAGAGGTGAGAAAAGAGAAAAGGAGCTACAAGAGTGAGTAGTAAAAAGGGGTTTAGTTCTAAACCCTTCAACCTGGTCCCTTCATCTGGAGAAAGCTTGCCAAACTCTCTCTCCATGAGAAAGAGAGTGAAGGTGGGGTGGGGTCTCTATTACAGGCAATCAAACATGTATAAACCATCCCTGATTTGATACCTATTGCTTTGTTTATCTCAAACAGGCTTCCATGTTGTAAAAGAACAAAGGATGGTTTGACAAAGAGAAGGGGAGGAAAAGTAAGGAGAAACTAGTTTTAATACAAAGTGGATTTGGGGGGGGGTTATTGTTATCAATGTTACAGTATTGCAAGTAAGTTTGAATTTAATAAATTCTATTATTTATACATACTCTGCCTCCAGAAGTGACTGGGAATATGGAAAGTAGTGACACTGGAGGCTTGGTGACAGCCAGGGGTAAGCACACAGAAGAAGTGTGATGGGGGAAGGGGAACAACAACAAGTTTAAAAAGACTAGTTCTTAGAGTCTCCTGTTCCAGTTATGGAAGAGTGAAGCAGAAGAGCAGATATTCAAATGCAGGATGTCAGTTAAGAATGCTGGATTTGAATATTTGCTTTTTCTCTTCACTCTTCCATAACTGGAACAGGATTCAGTTTTGCTGGATTGCAAAAGGAAATAAACACTGTGATGACTCAGACCAAAGAAGCAAAGAAAGTTTCCATCTTGCACTATTATAAATATAATGAACAAAAGCAAAAAGCAAAGTGTTCTGCTTATATACCGCCCCATACCACTTTAAGTAGTCTCTGGGCAGTTTACAATTTTAATTACAGTGTGCAGGCTACACATTGCCCCCCCCCAGCAAGCTGGGTACTCATTTTACCGACCTCGGAAGGATGGAAGGCTGAGTGAACCTTGAGCCTGCTACCTGGGATTGAACCCCAGGTCGTGAGCACAGTTTCACCTGCAGTACAGGCATTTAACCACTGCGCCACGCAGTGGTTAAATGAAGCTCAAGGCTCCTGGGTAGATAAATATTAGGCACTCTCTGAACAGATTCCATTGTACTACATCTGGAAATAGTTGAAGTCACTGTATTAGGTAAAAAAAGTCAATCACCCATTCTGATTGCAGTCAGCCAAAATGTCAATGTTGGGTAACAGCAGAATTAGTAAATAAAAATATGAACATCCTATAATATCTGGTGATCTTAGGGTGTTCTCCTCCCATAACTCTGTTATCACAGCACTCTAATCCAGCCATAAAATAAGATTCTGTCTGAACACAACATTGGTTTAGTAAACTTCAGCCAGAATTACATGGCAGTGACTGTTCTTATATTTCCAGTTTGATAAAGTTGAAATCATATTTGGGTTTTTCCCTCCTTCAAATTCTCTGGTGCCTTCGCTGTTCTCCATGACTTATCAAAAATAATTGCTAGTACTCCGGTATGTTCATTAGTTAATTCCCTTAAGAGCTAGACAAGCATATATAATGGCCAAACTGATTAAAGTAGTTCAAGGTTTGTTTTGTTTGTGCCAGTTTCCAGATATTTTAAGCACTCCCCTGCTTCTTATCAACATTACAAATGACATTTTTTTTCTGCTTAAGTTGCTGTGAATGCTTTTGTTTGCTTATTAAAAAGTTCTTTGATGAGCTAAGATTCCTAAACAGCTACCTTTCCCCCTAAAAGGCCCAGTGATGTTTTTCTCTTATACAACTTATTTCATCTCACTTTGTGTCTTGATGAGCTAAGATGCTTACACATTTGGCACAGATCATGCTAGATCTCATTTTTTATTATTTAGTAAAGCACAAGATGTTGTTCAATCATATTTAGGCTTAACAAACCAAGAAGAGATTGAGCCCTATGTCATTTGATTGCTTCCTTCCTCACTTCTCAATAACTTGAAAGTCTTCACTAAACCATACTTAACCATTTTCCTGGCCAGGAAATTATGGTTATTATGTTTGGAATAAGCCACAATCTTAAACCAACTTCAAAGCATGCTTGAATATCCTGGCTTATTCCTAATATGATAATCATAATTTCCCAATCCAGATGAAACAGGAAGATATGTTTAACCGAAGACCTGCAGTATCAGAGCACCAAGAAGGAGGGAAAGTCCAGGCACAGTTAGTTCATACAGTAATCAAAAATGGAGCTGTATAATTCAGTCAGAAAACATATAGTCCTGCTGCTCTTTTTCATTGTGAAATTTGCCTAGGAAGGAGTAGAGTTTCACTGTATTTAATTTTGTACTCCAGTGCTACCAGAGGATATGTTGCTGCTTCATCCTGTCACACAAGGCACTGGCCTACCAGAGAGAGGAAGGTCAGGAAAAGGGTAGGCATCAAAACATAGTTGGATCTCAAATCCAATCATCTGTCACTATTGACAAGACCTGAAGTGGAATCTCCATTTCTAGTAATCACTGTTTGATGGTGTTAACTGACCTGCCTGTCTAGAATGCATTTGAGCCATATAAACAATCTCTGGATTAGATAAAATGATCCAACCACAGGCTTCTGGAAAACCTGAAATGAGGTTTCAGGGATGTTACATTTTTGGCACTATCAGATTCAGAACCACGAGCTCACAAGGCCACAAAACATGGTTGTTGGAGGATTTTTGAGTTGTAGCCTACAAAATCCGTTTCTTCCAAATTGTCCCTGATATGCAAAAGTACAGGGGCCCTGAATTCAGTGAGTAGGACATGTAGTCCCCAGACAAAACTCCCATCAATCGTAGATGGGAAAAATGATGGGAATTGCAGTCCAACATCTGAGCCCCACAAGTCGCCCATTTCTGACCTTATATTGCTGCAGATGAGTTATAACTATGTGACATCAAGTTACCTCCAAATTATGGCAACCCTAACTCGTGCAAACTCAACTCTGTGGCTTCCTTTAGAGGATAAGTCCATCTCATATTTGGACTTCCTCTTTTATTGCTATTTTCCACTTTCCCCCAGCATTTTTGCCTACAGGGGAAACTTGACATTTTTGTTTTCAACAGACCTTTCCTGCCTCTGGCTGAAACATATTCCAACTCAGGAACTGATAGTCTACACCAACCCACACCTAAGTCGTGCAAAATCCTCCTATCTTTGCCTGACTTTCTTTGAAATGCAGAAAGAAAGAAAGAAAGAAAGAAAGAAAGAAAGAAAGAAAGAAAGAAAGAAAGAAAGAAAGA
>JAHTLZ010000379.1:6345576-6371022 GCA_023846285.1 Phrynocephalus versicolor
ATCATCATCATCATCATCATCATCATCATCATCATCATCATCATCACAGCAGACAAGATAACTACGCTGGATTTTTGTATTATAAATCACTAGTTGAACGCTTCCCAAATGTTTAGGACTACATGATGTGTCAGAGAATTATGCGAGCAGATCCCAGTAAGGCGGCTTTCTGCAACTGACTGATGGTGACTTTGTCAACTCCAATTTCTTCTAAATACTTGCTTAATTCTTTAGGCACCGCATCCAGCGTGCCAATTACCACTAGGACCACCTGTACCAGAGTATGCCAGAGTCTCTGAAGTTCAATTTTCAGATCCTGATATTGGGTAAATTTTTTTCAATTTGTTTCTATCACCTGGTATAGCAATATCAATGATCCACACTTTTTTCTTCTCCACAATCACAATATTCGGGGTATTACGCTCCAAAACCCTGTCTGTCTGTATTCGGAAGTCCCAAAGTAATTTTGCATGCTCATTTTCAGTCACTTTTTCAGGCTTATGATCCCACCAGTTCTTTGCTACGGGCAGATGATCGTTGTGACACAAATTCCAGTGGACCATTTGAGCAACTACATTATGAGGCTGTTTGTAATCAGTCTGAGCAATTTTCTTGCAACAACTCAATATATGGTCAATAAATTCATCCCCTCTACATGTGGGGGACTCAGCTGATTTTTCTCTTCTAGCCTTAAATGCATTTGTTGTTGTTGTTGTTGTTGTTGTTGTTGTTGTTGTTGTTGTTGTTGTTGTTGTTTTGCCAATTCATGCTGCATACAACTTTGCCACAATATGTATAAATCAGGCACATTTAAAATAAAAAAGGAAATCTTTAATCAGCAGAAATCTATTACTGCCTATAACCTCATGCCTGTTGCATAGGCAAACAATGCCCATCAGGATTTCATTCATCAATAAGTCAATAGTGTTGCCAACATTACTTCTGTTTCAATCATGCAATATTAGTGCTTTGGTTTAAAACAACAACAGTGTCATTTTAAGGCTTTGGGGCTTACCTGCTAAATAATTAAAGTTATAAATATATAGATATACATAGGCCAGAATCCTATTGGTGTTTGCATAACTTGCTGTTAATTTACAGCTATCTCAGTTGAACAATTGGATGCCTGATCAGGCACATGATCAAAACATGCCCCAGCACCTCACCAATTAGCTGTAACTAACCATGGTAAGCTACATGAACTTCATGCAAACACCAATAGGATTTTCAATGCACAGATTCAGATATAGAGATTAGAGATATAACAAAAATATTTGTTTACATGTTCTTCTACTGCTTTTACTATCAGGAAATATATGATGCATGAGGAGGAAAGACTTTTGGACTAAACCCTGATAATTACTTTGTTTTTTACAACTAGTAGTCAAAAACATAATTCTTGTTAATGGTGAATGTCTGATTTGAATATACAAGACAACATGCTCTTGCAAACTAAATAGACAGTAGAGATCTAAGAATTCGGGTGACACCAATCCTGGTGAAATCAAACTCAGCCTATTTCCAGGTGAACTCAAACTCAGCTTATTTCCACTGCAGGCCAAGCATCTGAGTACTGTATTCAGAGCTGGTATGCACCAAGACTAGAAGAATTTGTATTGCACATGTTAGAGTTGTTTGAAGAGCTCTCCTTGCATTAATGAAAGCTCAGACTTCCACATGGAAAATAAAAGGATAGCCCTTGTCAAGTGACTACTTGCCTCCTGCACTGCTCAAGGCAAACATCTCTTTCTGAAGCCACCCCCTGCCTTGAAATGACATATATTGAGTTTGTTCTTTTCATGGTAGTGATTGATAACTGGCTATAATTATTTCAAAGTGTGAAAGGGCTAATTCAACCTTGTTAGCAGATACTTTACACAATAATGAAGCTGGTGAGCGGCTCACAGGCTAAATCAAATCATTCAAGTAAAGCATAATTTGAAATGAAACCATTCCACTCTCCTACTGGCTCCTGAATCAGATATTGTAAGCAACAAGTTACACATAATAATGTTACCATGACATATTGCTTTTTAAAAATAACAACTTTTGACCTTAAGAACTTATTTAACAAGCTGTGACATAATTATCTTTTTTATGTAATTGGTAATATTTGCGTGTTATTTAAAAACATTTGGAGGGCATTTAAGGGGATTTGGGGCTTTTACAGGTGTCAGTTTTCTATTTTAAACTGTGTTTTTGGTAAAAATACAACCTACTGGACCTAGTTATGTTTACATGTTACTTATAATGCAATTATCAACATTTGTGCAGGAATGTCCAAACTTCGGCCCTCCAGATGTTTTGGACCACAACTCCCACAGTCCTTTGTCACTGGCAATGCAGGCTTGGAATTCTGGGAGTTGTGGTTCAAAACATCTGGAGGGCCGAAGTTTGGACATGCCTTAAAGTAACAACTAACACGAATGCAGTATTTAATGACAATGAAGATCTAGGCCAGGGGAGGGGGTGGAAAGTGGATGGTACCTTGAGGCACATTGGTTAAACGTGAAGACTCACAACCTGAGTTCAATCCCAACAGATTCAGGTAGCTGACTCAAAACTGACTCAGTCTTCCATCCTCCTGAGATCAGTTAATTGAGTACCCAGCTTGCTCAGGGGGCAATATGTAACTTGCATAATTAAACTGTAAATGGCTTAGAGAGTTCTCTAAGCACTATGGGGAGTTCTATAAACAGCACACTTTGGTTTGCATTTGTTTTTGTTTTGTACACAAATATCAAGTAGCACTCAACATTTTTATCTATGCTAATTATGCACATCACTTCTGTTTTCTCATATTATTTAATCACACTACAGCAAACAACAGTGGTTGGATACAACAGCCCCAAAATACTGTAAGATCACATCTCAGTTTTAAGTGTTTTTTTTTTTTTAAAAAAACATGTGATGCAGCATCATATAGCACTAGATCATAGATTCTGTTGACTACCAATTCATATACTGAAATGCCCCAAATCCACTGTTGGACTTCATATCAGAATGAAGAGATGAATTTAGCTCTCTAGTTAAATTTCAAAACATCAGCTACAGTAACAAATAATTACAGACATTATATTTTCAAGAGTGCATTCACATATTCATTCCTATGTAACATGTTTAGAAATGTGTGTTTACCCATTGCTGACAATTGCAGAGTGGCCAAATCTGTTCACATCTCGATGAAGATTAGGTTTAGGAAGAATTTTCCACTCATCACAAGCTAGTAAGAGAACATAAAAGAATATAATTTCCTGTTATTAAGATTTAAGAGAATATACTGCACTTCAGCATAAATTATTACAATAGTAGAGTTTAAAAAATCTGTTCACATCCTGCTAAAAATTAGATTGGGGAAAATCCATTTCTCAGGGGCTAATAATATAAGGCACAGCAGTATAGTTTTCTTTTATTAAAGTGCAAGGTAATATATCTTAGTACTAACATGAACTATGACAATTAATAACAAGTATTTTCATTATTATGAACATTTATATGGTGTTTTCATGTGACATACACCAGTGCATATACATTATTCTGTCAAGTCAGTTAGTATTATTATTATTTCTCTTATTGTAGACAGAGATCTAATCCTTAGTGTTTGCAGTTCTGGATACGAAGACAGTCTGGTGGGTTCTTGATCGAGGCAACATTTGACTTTGGGGTTTTCTGACTGAAAAACATGGCATCATACCTTCTCATTTAAAGCATTCATGGTTAACAATGACATTTCAGAACTGAAATACAAGAATACAGAAAGATGGCCATCCTTACTATGCTTACACTAAAGCTGGCAACTGAATAAAACATCATCACTGGTAATGGAAAGAATCCTTCATAATATCTCAGAAAGCAATCCAGTTTAAGGGATCCAGGTCAGGCTGTATGACAGATATAGCTCTGTCCCCAAATAAGAGTAGCGGGTCAGGATTCATATAATCTGTCTTTTTTTTTGTGGGAGGCACAGCCTTGGGGGGCGGGGAAACAACCCAGATATATTGGCTCTGTGAATACGTCTTCACTGGCACACCACTATAATATCCATCCATTTGGAAAAATTATCCTAAAGCCTTCTTAAATTTCATGTTATTTCTTAAATCTTCAAGAAGAAAAGGCAGCAAAATCTCACCCTCCTCCCAGAGAAAGGGGGGGGAGCAATGAATCCAGGATACAAAGTTGGATGATATACCATGTGTAAAACTTGGGCACACTACCATGCTAGAGAATCAAAGAGCTTCCATTTTGGGTTAAGACAACCTTAGTACTCATTATTCATTAAAGATAAGATCCCACTATGCCAACTTAGAGAGAACTATAAAATCCCTAATCCTATGAAAATTGCCCCTATGTAAACCAGATGGATATTTACATTATCAATCTGCCCCAATATGAAGTTTTGTTTCTGCTCAGACATTAATTATTTATTATTTATCTACTGCTATCTTGCCCTTGTCAAACTTCAAACTGTTTTAATTACAGACTCTTGGAACTGAACTTGAGATTGTCTGTATGGAATGGAAGGTGCATGTTCTACCACTGAGTGTCACCCTTCTTGGAGGGTCCAGAATGTTGCCCTTGAAAATTATTTGACTGCTGCACACTGTTACCAGGCAGACATGGCCTCTGGAAAAAAGAAGGTTATCTCTCAACAACAACATTGATGATTTGAACCTCAGTATTATTTCCTAAAACTATCTTAGCTTCCAGGCAGAAACATGAATTGTATTTTAGCTAGAAGGGACTGATCCAAAAAACATACTCAGATCCTTGTCAAATCCCCAAACCTGCTAGTTTTACTGTGGTTCTAAATTTCAGTACTTTCTTGTTGGTGAGTCAGGCTTTATAAGAACCCTAAATAATTGTTGCCTCCCCACCCCCACACCCACCCAAAAAGCTTTTAAAATAATAGAGTATTTTAGAAAGCATATCAGAGAAGTGTCAGCTCCAATGACAGCCTAACAAACATAGGTACTGATCATGAAGGCTGGAACAAAGACAATATTATATTTTAAAAGTTCTGTGTTCTATATGTTCTAGCGCCTAGCAGCCCCAGACATACTTCTAGTTATTTAGATTATAACAGCTGTAGATGGAGGGTGATGTTATTTATTGGAAAATAAAAGTGATGAACAATTATGAATTCAATTTCTATTTCAACAACAATTTTTCTTGCGAACTATAGAAGGCAGAAGTATTTTATCACAGCAGCTTCTCAGCAAGATCTTTCAATTATGCTATAAATCTAAGTGTCTTCAAGTTTCTATAATTCAGTGGATGTTTCAGAAGCCTTAGTAGAGCACACAGGAAGATCTATGTGCATAGTGGCCATGGGGAAGGGGAGGGGGCTCTGCAAATAAAAGCCATACACATCTCATTTCCATTTGAAGAAGGTGGGTCAGTTCAGGGGCTTTGTCCATATTGTTGGTCGGAAAGCAAAGAGATGAGTTTTAGCGATGAAGAAAGCCCATAAAAATCATTATTAAAAGCCAAGCTTAAGATAAGGAATCCTCCTGGCCTCCAGATGTAATAATTCCCTGCTTGCTCATGTTATTTGTCAAACTGGCAGGCCTTTTCAATAGACTACAAAAAGAAAAAGGAACATGTTACAAATAGCCTTTCTTCTTATCTTCCCTAGCCTTTTCAATAACTGCTAAACATTAAGTAGAACTCTGTGTTTGAAAAATAGTTGTGTTCAATGTTAAAAATTCTGAATAGAGCTTTTCTATGATGCACATATTCATCCACACCAAATGTGTAGCTGTTTTAAGCAGATATACACTTAATAGAGGGTGCAATCTGATTAGCCTTTCTGCAACCTATTTCAGCTTGGCCTTGCCTAAAGCAAACTGGATGAACACTTAGAAAACTGTGAAATATATAACTGTACAAGGCTCTGGTTGGTATTTAGTGCAGTGCCCTAGTCCCCGAATCTGATTTGAAAACCTATTATAATATATTTTGTTCGGGTACAGAGTGAGTTGTACTCCATCCTATTTGATTTCTGCCCCAGCTTTATCTCAATTTATAAGGGCCCAATTGACATGCACTGGAGAAATGAAAACAAAAGCTGTAACTTCTTTGTTTTAATAATGATATACATGATGTTTGGAAACACGAGAAAATCTTAGAAGGAAATTAAACTTGCCAAACTTGAGATAGCTTCCATCAGCAAAGCCTTTTTTTTTTTTCAGGCAGAGCAAAAAAGGTTGGCATAAACTGAGTCTCATCTGAATCCAGCTGTGCTCTGGATACCATTCAATCTGTAAATTTGCTTCTCTTTGACTTAAATTAGAACCTGGCCATTCTGTTTCAATCCAAACCTCATACAAACTGGTCCAAATTAGGTCCCCACATGTCAGGATTTGGGAATTGTCTAATCCAGTGCTTAGCCCTAAATATTTTAGCATGTACGCTTCAGCCTCAAACATCCTTTTTTCAAAATTCCAAGTTAATTATAAAACCTGTTCTTACAGGAGTTGTTCTGGAACAGAGCCATAAGAGATGCATATATTACACTCCAGATAATTGAGTTTCACCAAAAATAAGAATTACTTACAGCACTTATGTGCCTGCGTACAATATGGTAACATTACTCATCATGGACTTATATCTGTTTTCTTGCTTTGTGCTTCAAGATTCTGGATGGCAAGACAACAAATAAAACATTGACGTTTGGCCCAAAACTGGGAAACTTTTTTTCCAGTTTACTTGGTCAGATAAATCTCTGTCTTTATTCTGGCCATAAAAAGAGCCTTTTCGCAGCAAAACATAAAGTCCAGACTGTTTGAAATAGCACACAATAAATTTTAACTACAGGCCTACTATATGCACCATAGCCTACATATAACAACCCATTCTCTCCCACTTACCCTTAAAAACAAACAATGAAATAAACCAATTAGAATCCTAAACAATTAATTGCTGGTAGGAGTGCGCCCGAGTTAAATTTATGACTTTGAATTATTCAAAGATACATGAAATGTAATCCATGGCAGCTGCTATTTTACAGTTTGGGAGAAAGCCATGTTAATAGTCTGTTCATAATAATGGACATTTTTATTCAAACCAGAGTCACCATCTTCATATTTTTATCTCTCTTATTAAGGGGCAATATTTGTACAATTTCCTACTTATCAGTAGTGAAGCATAGGGGGGTGTCACAGGGTCGACTCTTCCCAGATGCAATATTTTAAGCCATTCAGTCCATTCTCCATCTCTCCCTCCCATTCACTCTGAGCAGCAAAAAGGTGCTTCCTGGGCATGCCCTGCCTGTCTGCTTGCTTCCTTCCTCCCCTTCTTCACTGGCTTGGCCCGCTCAGGAGCCTGTCACCAAGGGGCATTGTCTGGGACAGCTGGCAGGAGTACTGGGGGTGGCAAAGGCATAGGGCTTTGGGGCCTGGTGCCTAAATGGAGCACCATCTGCCCTGAAAGCGGTTCTGCTCCAGCAGTAAGTGGTGCCTAGTCTGCACCAAATACCTGAGCCATGGCAGCTGGCCTTTGTGCCCGCTTTCACCAACCCATCTCTAGAGCCTCCAGCATGGGAGCATGCCCACCATGCCTGCAAACCTCATCCTGGGTGCTGGGAGACCACACTATACTGCTACTACTTAGTACAGACTTTTGGACTAAATCCTATTTTGCCTTCAAGAGTCCTCTAACATTCCAGAAGAGCTAAAAGAAGGAGAGAATGATAAAAAATATGGGTGCGCTTATTTGTACAAAACAAAGTGATTTCTACAGGTAGAAAGCCAGAACTGGATACAACCTACAGTCAATGTCAAGGTTCTCTCTAAGAAATACAAATCAATCCACAGTACCTGTCAGAGTACACTGCCCCAATAACATCTGCCCATCACACTAGGCCTAGGGCATCTCAGTCTAAAATGCTCTGGGTGCCCACCCCAAGAGATGCTTGAAAGTCCACTACATAAAATAGAGCATTCTCTGTGGTGGCCCCAATGTTGTGGAACCAACTCCCAAGAGAGCTTCATCTAGCAACTTCCCTTACAACCTTTTGTAGGCAGTTAAAGAACTTGTGGTTCAGGGAGGCTTTTGAGACTGGCCACAGTTGGCAATTTCCCTACTTTACCTGAATTTATTTATTTTAGTTTCTGCCTTTTTGCTGGTGTCATCTTATCTATTTTCTTGTCCTGCATCAAACTAAACAAGAGACATTACTCATTACTCAAAAGTAACATCATTGACATTGAACTATTACAATTCGGTATTCTAAACTCAATTTGGATAATGAATAAAATTTAACAAATTATTTCCAGACTCTAACATCAACATGTGGTAGGTGGGTATCTTTAAAGCTCATATTCACTTCTTGATACCACTGGATATATAAAGAGGCTTAAAAGCCAAACTAGTTATGAACTTTTAAAACTCCCTTGCTAGACATCAAACATTCCACTTAACCCAATGACTTTTAATTACATTTGGGAGAGTCTGCTTATTTCTGATATATGCACCTGCTTTTGTTTTTAAAATAATTTAAAAAATCATTTTCTACTATTCATAAGACAATGTGTCTAATGCATATTGTAGGCATATGAATTTAATCTCATTAAGTGAATATCATATGAGATCAAACTTAAATCTAATTAAACTTTAACAAATTTTAAAATAAAAAGAAATTACATCTGTTCTGTTCATATTATATCAGATTAATGAGGCATGGAAAATGAGACTGGTAAAATGGTAGATAATATGCTAAGTACTTTAATCCTCTAGGAGCACAAATGATGTGACATTACAGTTTTTGAAATAAAGCACATTGTAAATTTTTATGACAAAAATAACAGTAAATTATGCGAAGTGTCTAGTACTACATTTGTGAATGTCCCACTACACACACAGTTGATTATCATTTCTATATTATATGACAGGAAAATATAACAATTAAAAGTAATCAATTGAAGAGACTCATGGGACCTACACATTTTCAATTCAACAGTACAAATATCAATTATAGCCTTGAAACAATTTGACACTTCGTCCCATACCAAGCTAATAAGGAATGCAATATATTTAGGTTGTAATCAAATACAAAAATACTTGAAAAATCCATCAATCACACTGTCGTGTGAAGGCATTTGACATTTATTTCTTCAGAAGAAGAAATGCCAAAATGGTAAGATGGCTATAGCTGTTGGGAGGCTTTTAACAAAAATATCATGTTTTGACTTAGCTATGCTGGCTCAGGAAGACTGAAAGGAACCAGACTCCTATGCATATGGTGTTCTTTCTTTTTCAAACTAACAATTACACATATACAGTGTTACCTTGTAAAAAGGAATTAATTTGTTCCAAATGAAATTATGTTAAGCAAATTTTCCTTTATACAAATTTCCCATAGGAATGCATTGAAAATGGAGTAATTCCATTTTATGTTGTACGGATTCACCCCATAGGCAATTATGTTAAGCAAATATCCCCTATCTCCAGAATTTTTTATGTTGTACAGATTTTATGTTATATAAACTGTTTGTTATACAAGGGTCCACTGTAGCTGGAAAATTTTAAGGCCAGGCTTTAAAGCAGTCCCAGATGCCTTGCTCTGTCCACCTATTTATACATGCAACAACCCCCACATAAAATAATCCACAATATCAGAAGCTTTTATACTTGCACATTCCCTCCAACCCCCAATGTAGCAGGTGACATCTTTCATCACCAATGTCCCAATGCATTTCATATTAGATAAAGAGACCAACCTCTAGAATAAACGGGCGCAAACCAAAATCAGAAATACAAATTCCTGAAACTGGTAAGCAAATACTTCACATTTTCTGCAGCCTCTTAGCATCAAAAGCTTCAAGGACAGATTCTCAAGGGAACTGATCAGTGAGTTCAGCACACTGTCTCTGGAACTTAAGAAAGACAATGGTGTCTTGTGTCATTTTATATATTAATCTAAGGGCCTCTGTCACCCAGTCATCACCTAATAATCACCATTATGACAGAATTAATCAATGCCTATTGTCTGTTAAATATCTTTGTCATCCAGGAGAACACACCCTATGGCAATCCTCCCATGACACACCCTTTCTGCCAACAGTTTAAAACTCCCCTAAGATATATAGCCACTCAATTCATTTGAAATAATTTCCCTGGATGAACATAGGAAAAATAAAAATTAGTCAGTCATACAGATGTTACATGAAATCTGATTTCATATCTGAAAATTCACAGTAGGGACCACATCATGAATTATGAAAGAAATCTTAGCATATGCTTACTTTGGTGTTAGAGATCTGTGGTGTTAGAGCCTCGTGGTGCAGTGGTTAAATGCCTGTACTGCAGCTAAAACTGTGCTCACGACCAGGGGTTCAATCCGAGGTAGCAGGCTCATGGTTGACTCAGACCTTCCATCCATCCAAGGTCAGTAAAATGAGTACCCAGCTTACTGGGGGGGGCAATGTGTAGCCTGCATACTGTAATTAAAACTGTAAACCACCCAGAGACTACTTGAAGTGGTATGGGGCAGTATATATGAAGAACACTTTGCTTTATCAACCATGCACTCCAATCCTAGATCATTAAATGGGGGCATGGTTTCAAACCATCTAGTATAAACAACATTTTTAAAGAAAAAAGATTCTATGAAAGTAACAAATGTTGGAAAGGGGCTACAGGTTGCGCGAGTTTCACATAGGCTCAACAAGTGATGCATGAACAGTCTAAAATGGGCTGGACAGATTTTCCTAGCAGTGGTATCACTATGGAATCTTATTAACATAAACCATAGTGTTCAAATTTAGCTACAACAGGACTTAAACATTCATTTATGCAGAGTTAATTGTCTTAGAATACAGATGCAATGGCACATTTAAATACATGTCCCACAGAAAGCAGTACATGTCACATAGATATCACTCACATTCAGATGCTCATTCCACCATGAATTTGGAAAGTTTATCTAATTTGCACCTGTGGATCCTTAAAAAAAGCATTTTTGTCTAAATCAATCTCTTTAAACTGAAGCATATGTTTGCTACTTCAAAATTCTACATACTATATCCATGCCTTTCAGTTGCTTATCAGCACAATCTAGCATTCATATACTTTCTATTATTCACATTGTCACTGAAATCACACTCACTAATCTCATGTAGGTGATTACACTTTATACACTGCAAGTTGCAATCTATGTATGTAGGTATCTAAATTTCACTTTCAAGTTCCTCTTCTTCCATAAAAGTTCTAGATACCATGACATCTCCAATTGTGATAAAAGGAAAAATTCAGCATTTTTGTTTACATACAGTTCCTCTATGCTGTTCTGAATATGTTAATTAAATGACTAGACCCCAGTGTATAATTTAGTCTACAGGAATGCAATTCTAAAGTTTTAGAGCTAGAAGGTACTCCAATGGTTATTATTACATCCAACTCTTAGCCAATACAGGAAATATTCAACCTCTGTTTTAAAAAATCCAATGAAAAAGAGTCCATCATCTTCTAAAAGAGCCAATGACACTGCAGAACAGCTCTTGGTATCTGGAAGGAAGGTTTTCCTAAAGTCTAGGCAAAACATCCTTTCTCGTAATTTGAAGCCATTAGTTTGGTACTGCTGTATAGACCTGCAGAAAACAAGGCTGCTGCTTCCATGTAACACAATTTACAAATACAATAGTGCCTTGAGATACGAAAATCTTGAGATACGAAAGAGAAGTCCAGGGCACAATGCATCCTGGGAATGGAAGTCTTCCTCAAAAATTCAACATACAAAAAATTCCTATAGAAAGCCCCAAAATATGAAACATTTGAATAAGACTTTCATTCCCAGGATGCATTGCACCCCATTGGGATCCATGATATCAACATTGTTAAGATATGAAGCATCTCATGGAATGAACTGATTTCTTATCTCAAGGCACCACTGTATTTGAAAATCACAATATCTCAATGTCTCAAGAGATAGAGCCTGCTTTTCAGCGTCATTTAGACCTCTTGGTCACTCAACTCTGGACACAAACCAAATTGTACATTTTCAGCATTACGTTCTGCTACAACCCATTTTGAGATTTTTCAAAAAGAAGAAATAGCATAGAAATGCTCTGAAATAAATATGTACATGTATACAGACATGTGTATATCTTTTAATAAAAAAGGGTTGTTTAGTTGTAACTATGGTTCTTTGAGCCGTCATCTGTGAACTCACATGTATAAGTTATGCACATTACTGGTTAGAATCTTCCACGTCTGCATAGCTTTTATGGTGGGAGCTCTGGCCTTTCCAAACTAACATGTCTACAAATGTCCAAATGGTTTTATCTTAGTTCCGTGTCCAGGACATCAAGTCTAGTGATCCATGGGACATTTGGAGACTGGGCTGCATGAGTTCAGATATGACCATTCACAATTGGCCAGGACTGCCCCATCTCTGCTGTCTTTCTAGAAGCAGGCAAAGACCTTCCTCTTCAGGCAAGCTTTCCCTGAATGAAGTACTACCTACTATGTGACTTTATATGGATTACCATACATGATTGCAATGATTGATTTCATAAGAACACTAGTGTCTTCCATGTTGTTTTTCAACCCTCATAATCAATTTTTCTTTTCTTCTTGTGTGCTCTTTGTAGCTCTAATTTTACCTTTTAAAGTTCTAAGATGCTTCTTCTAATTCCCTGTTCTTAATATTAATATGTCTTAAATGTTCTGGACTGTATATTTTCCCTCATTATTGTAAGCCACCTTTGGTCCTTTTCCAAGGAGAAAGTTGGGGCAAAAATATTCAAAAATAAATATATATATATAAAATTATAGGTGAACGATGTGTTGTTCTTCATAGATTCTGTGACCCACAGATATTGGTAGGAGGAGTCCAATGACTTACTGAAGTAGGGATATAATATCAAATCAGATGAGAAAACTGGAGTTGTGAAACAGTCATGAACAGCTAGTCTGTGGAGCAAAGCCACTTCTGGTTCACATAAAAGAATTTCTGAGGCCTCCAGCATGCCTAGAAAGGCCCTCGGAAGGCACAAAAGTGCTTTCCATCAATCCGGAGGTCACTTCCAGTTCATTGAGAAGCACTTTAGAGGAGAGACAAATCAATTGGTTGATTCTATTCATCACTTAAAATTTATTTATTTATTTATTTATTTTTACAACTTATATGCCGCCCACTACCCAAAGGTCTCTGGGCGGCTTCCAAAATTCACTGATTCATCGATTCGTTGGCCCAGATTAATCACAAATCATGATGAATCACATTTCTTTGTTCCCATCTCTAATAGTAAATTCCTTGAATGTTTCATTTTCATGACACAACAGAAATAGTTCATATATTAAGACACTTCAACAAACTAAACATAGCATAGTCTAAAAACTTTGCTTTTATACATCAGAATAAATAAGCAATAGGTTTTGCACCAATAATCTAATGAAACTGAATTCATATTGCAAAGATTAAAATGTATGGGGCCTTAAAAACAAAGCAGCTTAAAATGTCTCCTCTATATACAGTACCTACCAATATCGTATGCCAAGAAATCCGTGGAAAAGCACTTTGCACCATTACTCAATGAAGTATCATTATGGGTGTTTCCACCAAAAATTAACATAGCTCCGCTAATCAGGACGGCTGAATGAAGATACCTTGCAAAACCACTCTCTTTCAAAATTGTCCTGTTGAAAAAATAAAAAACATGGGTGACAGGGAACAACCACAATGATTGTAAAATATTGCTAGCATGCCAAACTAGTAATTTACCACATCCTGACTAAAATGATTACTGGGCTGGGGGACCTCCCTTATGAGAAAAGGCTAGAACATGTGGGGCTCTTTAGTCTGGAAAAAAGGTGCCTGAGGGGGGATATGATTGAGACATACAAACTAATGCAGGGCATGAGTCAAGCAGATAGAGGGATACTCTTCCCCCTCTCACAAAATACCAAAACTAGGGGACGTACACTCAAATTGTGGGTTGGGAAGGTGAGAACAGACAAAATAAAATATTTTTTACCCAGCATGTTGTTAGTCTGTGGAACTCCCTGCCACAAGGTGTGGTGATGGCATCTAGCCTGGATGCCTTCAAAAGGGGATTGGACAGATTCCTGGAGGAAAAGTCCATCACAGGTTACAAATCCTGATGGAGATGTGTCATCTCCAGGCTTAAAACTGGGGTACTTCAAGGCCCAGATCCAGGGGAGTGATATCAGGAGACAGATATCTAGTCTCATGCACTCCCAGAGGCATTTAGTGGGGTCAATGTGAGATACAGGAAGCTGGACTAGATGGGCCTGTGGCCTGATCCAGCATGGCTCTTCTTATGTCCTTATGTTCTTAAAGCAGCTCCATTGGCTGTGAATCAGCTATCGGGCACAATTCAAGGTGCTGACCTTGACCTACAAAGCTACCTCAATAGACTTGGGTGTTAAGGTCATCAGGAGAGGCCCTTCTCTCCATCCCGCCACCCTCACAGGTATGTCTTGTGGGAACCCATGAAAGGGTCTTCTCGGCTGCTGTGCCCAGACTCTGGAACTCCCTCCCAGTAAAGGCCAGAACTGCCTCATGTCTGTTGTCTTTCCAGAAACAGGCAAGGACCTTTCTCTTCAGGCAAGCTTTCCCTGAATGATGAACTACCTATTATGTGTCTTTTATGTGAATCTATAGGATCACATAGACTTTGTGTTTATAACTACTTATACTCTTATGTGATTACATTGACACTATGTTTTCAATGTTAGTTTCCATCACTCATAACTTTACATTGAACTTTATGTCCCTCAATTCCCTCTAAAATAAAATACGTAAAAATAAAATAAAGGAATATTTTATCTAAAATAAAATAAATAAATAAATTATAGTGTCAGTGGGCTAAAAGAGGAGGAAGATTATACAACTGGTTTTCCACAGGGTAAAAATGTGAAATAGTCTTACCATGTCCTTGTGTTAACTTCATATCTGTACAGATCATCAACCAATCCATATTTATTACCAGGCAATGCTTTGTATCCCCCATGAACATAAATTGACTTTGTTGTGTCATCATAAACACTACTATGGCCATATCCACCTTGCACGATTGCGCCTTTTGTTTCTGGCACAAGCCAAGAATTTGATCCTTAAAAATAACAGAGACAGAGAGAGAGAGATAGAAAAATTAGGAGTTCAATTAATTCAACATTAATATAGACTCATTGAAATTTATTATTTCAGAAAGGCATTAAAAAACTTTGCTTTTCAAGGAGGCATATGGTGACCTCATTTCTGTTTAATCTTTTTTTTTTTTTTTTTGGCCCGCTGCTCTCCGCCGAGGGTTTTCCCTCTTTGACACTTTCCTATTCTATCTTACCTTTGTTTTCCCATTGCTTCTGTTGTTTTATCTGTGTTTTTAGCTATTTTTTAATTGGAAACCGCCCTGAGTTCCTTTATGGAAAAAGGAGCAGTATAGAAATGCACCAAATAAATAAATAAATAAATAAATAAATAAATAAATAAATAAATAAATAAATAAATAAATAAATTTAATTCATCTTATTCAAAATAGCACCATTGATTTCATCAATATATTCTCCCTACCAGTAAGAGGTAGCGAGGCACCTCGTGAGGCACCAGGTCTCTGCGGGAAATGTATAATGCATAGGATCTGACCTGATATGGCGACTAACCCAAAGGTTGGAATGTGTATTACTTTCTGCAATACAAATAGGAAGCATTTTATTCCATAGTTATACTTGCTTTAGAAAGACAGTTGAGTTCAATTATACATCTTGAGACTAATTCTTACACAATGAATCATAACTACAAATAATCTGCAGTTTAAACAGTAAAGTAATCCATCTATTACCCAAAGTAAACAAATAATTTACTATTCTTCCATTATTTTATGGTCTACTTAGTCATATTGTACTGGTGGTACTGATTAGAAAGGCTTTTTCCACCCATCACCAAATTATTTTCTTGACTGTTTCAGACTGCTGTATTAAATGAGTTCGGTAGAGAATAAAAACTTCACTTTACTTTCATAGTAATATTAGTACCCTTCAAAAAAAAATGAGAAGTGCATACTAGTTAACATGCCGCCCAGAGACCTCTTGGTAGTGGGGTGGCTGAAAAATCTTGTAAATAAATAGTAAATAAATAAATAAACATGAACAAAAATATCTATAATAAAAGCACAATAACAGTGCAAACATCTGAAAATCAGAAAAGAAAGAAATCAGGATTATACCCCCGGCCAGGGAACAACTTCTGTATAATGCAACACTGTGAAAAAATTATAAAAGAGTTGCCTCAACAAACAAACAAACAAACAAAACAAAACAAAACAAGAATGAGAAAGAAAGAAAGAAAAGAAGTTTCATAACCGAACAACATTAGGCTGGCCAGACTGTTTCCTTAGCAACATATCAAAGGTCCTTCTTCTCTTTTTCTATTCCAGAAAAACCCCCACAATACTAACAAAAATAGCAACGTCTCCAAATAAGGCACTCTGTCAGAGGAGCAGTCAATATCATGCTGTGCAGAACTCCTCCACAAAAAACAAATCTAATAAAGAAATGCAAGTAGCTGGGGAGGTTAGTCCTCCATGTTCATGAAGATGAGGAGTCAAGAAACAGCAGTGCCAGATGGACAAACAAAATAGAACAGCAGCAGCAACAAAACCAGCATTTTGCTGTTAGAATACCATTGAAAACGCAATATGATATCCATCCTTTTCATGGGGTATGAGATGAGACAGATGTAGGTCCTTCAGCTGGACAGATCCATCTATCTAGCTGAACTCTTGTTTCAGCTTCCTATGAGACTCTAGTGCACACCCCTGAACCCAGGCTGCATTTGGGCAATAAGGTAAAGCCAGAATTCGTATTTAACTCAGTTCAAATAACACTGTTATTGTGAGTGAATCTCTTGAGATGGGGAAAACTACTATTTGCACAGTAGAATGGAGTGACCTTCTTTTCGTGCATAAAATCAGATACATTTATTATCATTAACTGAGGGAGATGGTATACGTAGGAGAATTTCAACTCACCCCTTGATTTTGTAACTGAAAACAAGGCTCACAGTACAGCACTATGTGAAACAAATTAGACTGGAGTGATGCAACACTACTGACTAACGCACCATGCTCTGCCTACAGCATACAGTTTCAGACTGTGGCTGGTAGGTGAGGAAGATGAAGGAGAGAGTTACCTAGTGGGAACTAATCAAAGAGCACAGGGTTAAATAAGGAGCTCCATCATGCAGTGGTCAACTGCAGTATTGCAGCTAAAGCTCTGCACAATATATGGGTTTAATCCCGACAGGCTCAGGTAGCTGACTCAAGATTGACTCAGCCTTCCATCCTCCCAGGGCTAGTAAATTGAGTACTCAGTCAGGTAATATGTAGCCTACATAATTAAATTGAAACTTGTAAACCACTTAGAGTTTGAGTGCTGTGGGGCAGTATATACATAGTACGCTTTGCTTTGCTTTTAAATAACTCCATTCTGCTGTTTACCGCAAGTGTGACATAGCAGAACATCAGTGCAAGAAGGACAGCACAAGACGGGTAACTCTGAATTTCCATATTTCTTCTCCTGAGGCAGCATCAAATAAATTAACTAAATACCTACAATATTTCTGTGCCTGTACTCAGCAACTGAAATTAGATTACAGCGGACAAGAAATCAAAATATTGAACTGATCTATTGCTAAAAATGTATCTATTTATTTGAATACAAATAAATATATTTTCTGGAAAGCTCAGGAGGGTATAGTCAGGATAATATTTGATCAAGCAAAAATAACCAAGCACGTGATCACATTGTCATATAGCTAACATTTTGGGTCACTTGTGGCACAGTCCACTACTAAGGTATTTTCTTTATTTCTGCTCTCTCTCTTTCTTCCTCTCTCTCTCCCCCTCCCTCTCTCTTTTTCTCTCTCTGGTCTAATAGGAGGGCTACTAATTGGGGGTTGGGGGTTGGGATGGAGCAATTCTTCAATGAATTGCTCCATCCCAACCCACAAAGGCCACTCTGCTGGATCTTGCTGCTGCCAAAACAACAGTTTCCAGCATGATCAGATACACACCTTTCTCGTCATCTAGCCACACCCCTAAAACTAACAACAAAACAATTAGTTTTGATCAACATTGATAAAAACAGCAAAATAGTTTTCAATAAATTTCACTAGCAGAGTTTGCAAAGATCCAGAATAAAGCTGTGGCAACTAATTTGATTGTTTTGCAAAATACTGGTCTTCAGTTTCTTAAGACTTGAGTCCCAACTTGAACTCCATTTTGGAAAACAGCATCTGCTTCTAAGAGCTTATGCCCTTTGGTTTGGAAATAGAGATGGGTGTTTCGTTTCGGAAGGGATCTGGTATGGAAATGAAACACAGCAGCACAGCTGCCATTTGGAACCGGAACCCACCCTCAGGAACAAAATCAACCACTGACTTTGGGTCACATGGGGTGAAACTCCGACAAGGAAGCAGCCTCCGACACGTCATTCTTCCATCTCCCTGATTAGCCAGCACCAGGGAGAAGGAAAGATGATGCATCAAAGGCTATTTTCTTGTTGGCTTTTTGCCCTGTGAGATCCAAAGGAAGGTAAGTCAGTGGCTGATTTCATTCCGGAAGGTGGGTCCCAGTTCCGAATGGCAGCTGTGCTGTCATGTTTTGTTTCAGAACTGGACCCCTTCCGAAATGAAACATCCATCTCTAGTTGTAAACCAATGATAAGAGATTAGAAGCCATGCACTTGGGAGAAGAAGACTGGGAAGTTAGGAAAGAATCTGAGTTGAGATGTATAGCTTGCTTCTCTATGTTCTTATACCTTATATTTAAGTCAACTAATTTAGTACTGTAACAGTTTTCACATTAAGTTGTATTTTTAATTTAATACAGAAATTAGTACCAAAATAGTTTTGAAAACTGGTTCTACATATGGGAAGAAGTGTAGCCAAGAGTTTCTACACAAACACAGCCAGTAAATAATTTGCAAAATTTTGAAAATTCATGCAAATCACAACTTGACAAAACCAACTTACATTTTTGTTTGAAGTTTGCGGTTACTTAACACAAACTTCTGTTCATGTTAAGTAACAGAATGAACACCAAATTGCCTCTGCATTGTATGGTAGAAGACAAACCTGGAACAGAAAACAAGCTTCTTTTTAGGTGGTGGGCCTAGCCCTAAGATAAGGCAGATCCTGTACAGCTCCATGTACATTACTGCATATATCTGGAGCCTGCGGAAGAACAGCCAGTGAGGCAAATAAATGAGATTTTCCTACTGCTCTTTATCCAAAAGCTGTTTTTATTAAGCCCAAAGTGCAAAATTAGAATTTGTTAACTTTACATTTTGATACCCCCTTTTCCTGTTTTAGCCAAGTGAGAATGTAGAAGGCAAAAAAATTATCTATCAATAAAATTGATAAAGAGAAAGGAGACTGAGAAGAGATTTATGAATTATTTATTTATTAGACATATACTTCACCATCTGCCAACAAAGGCCACTCTGGGCAGTATACAAGTCTAATAAATAATAACACAGAAGAGGTTGTCTCCACCTAAAGAAGAGGGATCAAGAATGTCTTGAAGGAATGAGACAGATTTTTGGGAGGCAAGGAACATTCCAGAATTTACTTCATGAACACTCTACGCCTATGCAAGGCACACTTAGTATATTGAGTAGCATGAGGAGAATTAAAAATGTTAAATTAACGTTTCTTCAGTGCTAAAATCTGCTTGGTATACAGTACTCACTAACAAACCAGGAACATTTGCTGATAATATAATTGTATGTTGTCAATTCTGACTTATGGTGCCTCTTTTCAATGTTTTCTAAGTACAAAGTACTCAGAAGTGGTTTGCCATTCCCTTCTCTTTTGGGACTGTGAAGGTTGCCCAAGGCCACACAGGTTAACTCTTCTCAGATGCGTAGTGGGGAATGGAATCTACATCACAAACATCCATTTTGTCTCATCTGCTCCTGTGTACGTCCTAATAATAGGATACTGGTGACAGTTCTATTTATCTCCAAGTTATAGTCCTCTCATTCAAAGATGAAGATGAGAATGTACACATATTAGACAGAGAAGACAGGTGGTTTGAGAGAGGAGTCAGCGAAGCCATTCATGTGAGGATTGAAACCCCCTCCCTCAACAGAGGGTGGGGCCCTCAGGCATAGTCTATCTGCTACTTATCAGGTTGTGCTTTCAACAATACCTAGACAAATCAAAAAGCCTTCACCATCAAGGCCATAGCTAATGACCCATGCTTTATAGGTTTCAGCACCTGATACCATTGTCTACCTAACAAGCCTATTTAGGCCATTATTCATCTTATGAGCCTATTTCAGACCAGGGTAACAAGAGGTCAAAGCGGACTATAAGATGGAGGACTCACACTAGCTGTATTCAGACTGATAAAGCTGTTTGGATGAGCAGCGAAACGTTTCTATCTCTCAAGAAAAAGAAGTCTAGTAGCCATGACTCAACTTCCAGTTATGTTATCTTACAGTCAAAATAAAAATTTCGAAGCTAATTTCTGTTTCAAACCAAAATGAACAATAAACACAAGTTCATCCATTTTTTCACTAGGATTTCTGATGTGTAAAAGCCTACAACTGTTTATGTTCTCGAGGCGTTGTCACTTCCTCTGAGTCTCATGCTAGAGCAAAAGAGTTTCCTTTTGCCCTTTTTTTTCTATTTTGAGAATTATGGCTTTGGCGAGCAATCTATAAATCTCAGGAGGGAAATTGTGTGAATGCTTTTACTAACTTTGACCATAAAGCTTTTCTCAGCTAGTCCACAGGGAAATTTATTTTGCTATAGGTTAGCAATACCTCATAAACTCTCTAAGAATCTCAATGTGAGTCTCAAGGAGAATATAATATTGTTGTCTTGCTATCGCCAAAGCAAGATCGTACCTTTGTATCTTAGAGGATTTCTGAATCAAGTCTCCACAAGACTGACTTGTTTGGATTGGAAGCAGACAGGCGTCTGCACTCAGAGCCAAGTGAAGCTTCTTTGATTTTTTTTTAAACACATACAAGTAACTAAGAGCATTTTTGGCTCTTAGCAAAGCCTGCTCTCTTTCTCGTTTCATTGAGAGAAAATAATGTGTGCTCCTCTGCCCTCCCACTGAGATTTTGCCGAAACACTCTTGGGAAAAATATCATGGAGAAATGCAATGATAATTAGATTCAGGAAGTTACTTTCAGCTACCTACTCTTTCCCGGTCACTCCCCCTCTCTTCCACAAAGGCTGTTACATTACCATGGACAGAGCAAGTGGAAGTGGTAATAGTATTATAATCGTTTTTCTTTTATGAAACACATGTTACCTATTTAAAGTAGGAGTGGTTTTAAAACAAAGCATCACTGATAAGTCAAGTCCTAGGAAATATTTTGTGAACCTCATGCCTTTATGACCCACTATTACACATTTAAACTGATACAACCTAACGGACCTTATAACTTGTCAAGAATTGCCCACAATGATAGTTAGGCTTTGAAGTGCGCAGAGATCTTTGGTAACAGTTCAGAGCCAAGGTCTCGAGGTGAACATGATGACAGATGACTGAAGGACAGGCAGTGGAAGAGTGGTTTAACCATCTTTGGGAACAGGCTGAAACTCAGAATAAAAGGCCTCAAATGTAGATGAAAGTACCGAATGATGGCCAGAAATTCTGAGCTTTGAAAATTCTGAATTGAAGACATGGGCAGAAATTGTTCATGTGCACATGCCAAGTCCATTAGGTTATGACTGGAGCACTAAAGGAGATTCAAATGAAATGGTTTCCTTAATTATTAAATTAAGAACACAAATTGTCTTCCATTATGAATAGAAACTTCAGAGCTAGGTATATTCTGTTTTTTTTAATTAGTTACATTTACACTAAAGAGGCAAACAAGCTGTTATGGTATCAATTTTGGGGGGAAATAATACTTTAAAAATAACACATAGTAGGAAAACTGTGGATACTACAAACAGCTGCTACCTGGACAATCCATCAAAAGTGGAGTCTGCAAAAAAAAAAAAATCACAATTTTTATATTCAGCCTATATGTTCAGAAGCAGTCCATGCCAGAACCTGTGTTTCAGAGAAGCAACAGTGAAGAAAAACAATTATCCTTATGTCATTTCTGTGGAGTCAAAGTTTGGGATATTACTTCACCCCAATTCTGGCTCGCCTACACTGCTATCTGTTGCTTCCCAAAAAGGTTCAAGGAACTGATGTTGGTTTACAAAACCCTCCATGGCTTGGGGTCTCAGTATCTGGCAGAGTGGATATCTCAAAGGTCACAGCTGACCCGGCCCACCAGAGTGTCACTGGCACTCTTGTTATGGGTAGCCCACCCCAGGGGAAGCCCATAAGGTTTCTACTCACAATCGAGCTTTCTTGGTGGCTGGCCTGGCTTTGTGGAATAAACTGCCAACAGAGATTCACCAAGCAGAGTCCCTACCATCTTTTTAAAAAGCCTTGAAAACCTGGCTGCTCAAAGATGCATTCTGTGATAGGTAGCTGCTCGTTGTTTTAGTTTCCCTGATTCTCTGTTGCTTTTGCTTGATTTTTCCTGCCGTTGAATCTCTTGCCGGGCTCTAATTTGTTGTTGCATTTGTGTGTGTGTGTATCTATCTATCTATCTATTCTACATTCAATTACAGTACATAGAACAAATATATTGCTTGTCTCCTATCGTGTTACCAATTCAATCAGATTTGCCTCAACATTTGAGCTCAATATAATTTATATCTCCTTTCCCAGCTTAAATGAGCGTACTTTCACACTTAGTTTCCTTACAATCTCATCCCTATTCTATTTAATTTTACTTATATCTATTTTTAATACAAAGCATATAGCCTATCTGATCTCAACAATCTATTCAACCTCGCTATTTAGTTCTTCGGTACTAAGCAATTAAGGATAGATTTGGCTAACTATATATATTCTATATATCATCCACAATATATTTACCCATTCTTCCAAAAAGTGCCTAATTTCAGCAAACATCTCTAATTCAAGTTAATACTTTATGGGCTATTATATGAGAGCTACCTCCTGTTCTACATATTTCATTTTATGCATAGAAGTTCTTGTCTATACCTAACTACCTCTATTCTTTTAAAAATCTAACAGATTAACATTTATTTTTATATCAGGTTTGTCTTCACCTTTCCATTTTTGTGTTTCCCATGTCATACCAATTAACCAGTAGCCTTAGACAATCAGAATACAGGATGCATTTTAAGTAATAAATTCACAAAGGCAGAAGTTTTTTTTTCCAGTTTTCCCTTTTTCTGCCACCCCCCACCCCATCCTCACAGGTTGCTTCCCTCTTGCCAAATCCATCATCCTCATGCATTTCTGTATTATCTTGATAGTAATCTTGATGGCCGCTCTGCCACTGAAAAAGTCCCAAATTTTCCTCTTTTTGGCACCCACATTGAGTAAGACAGATATGTCCATCATATTCCATGGACCTGGCACATCCAAGGGCCCAGCCTGCACCATTCCTGTTACATTTGTGTTCATGTTAAGATCCATCCTATGTTCTGGTTCAATCTCTTGACTTGGGCTGATTTCAGTAGATACATTTATCATATTTTGTGAATTTGGCTTATCCAAAGATTTATCCTGGATCAATCTTGTTGTGTTTGTCTGTAGATTAAGATCTTTAGCACAATCTCCTGATCTGAGCTAATTTCATTTTTTTTCTAGAGACCCAGTGCTATCCACCACTCCATCTTGAGGTCTATCTTGCTGTTGTAGTAATCTGCAAACTGCATTCCGGTCTCTGTTTTGCCTCTGTGTCTTTATCAGAATTGAAGATTTCTGTTATCTTCAGAGGTTGAGTCAGTGTAGATATCTATAATTTTTTGCAAACCACATAGAATTATGTTGGCAAAATCTTCTTCTGAGATGTTTTCCCAATCCATTGTGTTTTCTAGCTCACAAGAAAGGGTTAATATTGTTTGTAATAGTTTCTGCCACTTAGTTTCAAAATAAGAGAGATAAGGAGGAGAGTAACTAAACTAGATTGAAGACAAAGTAGCGAGGAACAGCTTTCAGCTTTGTTTTCAAAACATGCACTTATTCCAAGGTCAGATGATGTTTTCTAAAGAAACAGCTTTCTCAATGTTGCTCTTACAGTTGCATCTTTAAATTCAACATATAGAAAGCACAGAGACATAAGGTAGTTTCCTTTAAGTTTTGTCTTTAAATCCACCACATATAAACAGCAGCAAAAGGCAATAGGGAGGAAGGCAAGTTCATTAAATAATGTGAAAACAATCACTTCTTTACTTGTATTTCAAAAACATTCATATGGCCAGGATTTCTGGGAGTTCTAGCCTAAAAACATAGGCATATTTTTGGTTGCATCAACAGAAGCATAGTGTCTGGATCAAGGGAAGTTATAGTACCACTCTATTCTGTTCTGGTCAGACCTCAGCTGGAATACTGTGCCCAGTTCTGTACATCTCAATTTTAAAAGGATGTTGACAATCTTGAACAGGTCCAGAGGAGGGCAACCAAGATGATTGAGGGTCTGGAAGAAATTTCTTATGAGGAGCAGCTTAGAGAGCTGGAAATATTTAGCCTTATAAAAAGAAGACTGAGAAGGGGTATGATAGCTATGTTTAAATATATGAAAGGATGTCACATTGAAGAAAGGACTGGTTTATTTTCCATGGCTTCAGAGACTAGGATTCGGGGCAATGGTCTCAAACTACAGGAAGAGAGATTCAGTTTAAACATTAGGAAGAACTTCATGACAGAGCTGTTCGGCAGTGGAATATGCTGCCATGGACGGTAGTGGAGTCTCCTTCTTTGGAGCTTTTTAAGCAAAGGCTGGATGGCCATCTGTTGGGAGTCCTGTGATGGGGGTTCCTGCATGGCAGGGGATTGGACTAGATGGCCCTTGAGGTCTCTTCCAATTCTATGATTCTATGATTCTTTGCTAAAAGCCACTTCTTCAGAGAAGTGGGGTTTCATACTTATTTGAAGGGAAGATTTCCAACTACCAAGGAGAAGCTTCGTATAGAGAGACATAAAAACATTCTACTCACAACACACCAAGTATTTACAAGCTTTAATGTCCGGCACCAAAACCTCCACCTTCGCCATAGCGAAGGTCTTCATCCGGTGGGACATGAAGCATTTTTCTGCATTCACAAAGTTTGCCTCAGCTCCCTTCGTGGTCTGCAGTTACTGCCTGTTCTTCATTTCCCCTCCAAGGAAACTTTATCCAGACAAATTCAACTTGATAAGCTGGAGCACTTATCAAGTTGTCTCACCGTGGTGTAGCCAGAACAGGAAGTCTTGCTGCATTGTTATTGTTATGGTATTTTACTATTCTTCTTTCTGTTTTGTTTTTGGTTTTAATTGCTGCCTTGTTAACTGCCCAGAGTTCCTGAGGGAAAGTCAGTGCGGTCTAAAACTGCAGTAAATAAATAAATAAATAAATAAATAAATAAATAAATAAATAAATAAA
>JAHTLZ010000379.1:6379444-6407365 GCA_023846285.1 Phrynocephalus versicolor
AGAAACCACCCCTCTGGTAGGTGCCCTCACTCAGGCAGGCATATTTTCGCCTGCTTTTTTGGCCAGGAATCGGGGTTTTTTTAAACTTTTTTTTAACTTTTTTTCTGTACCGCCGCTTGGCGAGTTGGAGACGACGAGGATGCCCCCCCACACCAGAGCAGCCCAGGAGAGGAGAGGGGGGAGGCCGGGGACCCCCTCCAGAAACCACCCCTCTGGTAGGTGCCCTCACTCAGGCAGGCATATTTTTGCCTGCTTTTTTGGCCGGGAATCGGTTTTTTTTTAACTTTTTAAAACTTTTTTTCTGTGCCGCTTGGCATCGCATGATCGCTGCGATCCCATGGACGACAACAACAAATCAGACCCAATTTTTCTTTAGTCGGTTCGAGTTCTGGCGGAGTAATTGTCGTTCTTCGTTCCGTTGCGTAACGGAAACGAGGAACGGAAACGGAAACGAGAATTTCGCCAAGTCGTGCCCATGTCTAGCTGCAATCATCACTATGAGTCAGTTCTTCACCCATCTCCTAACAAACATTTCTCACATTTTTGCATATACATCAATAACTATCTACAGAGACAGACAAATACGCATTGGCTAAACTGCTGTTGGTTGGCAGATGCCAGATCATTTTCCAGTATATTCCTCTCTGGGAATCAAAATGTCCCTGCCACAATTCTTAAAAGTATTTGTGCATGCACCAACCCAGCAAGCACAAATTCCCTGAAAATCATGTCAAGGATATTCACTGGGAAATAATGAAACAAGAGGTACCATTTGGTTTTCACTTAAAAAACAGCATTTCAGCTATTAGTGTTTGATTTGCAGTATGAAATTCTCATCTCCTCAGTAGGAAGCTAAATATTTTAACATGTTTATTGTGTTGCCAGAAACAGCAAAACATGGCCAGGATACAGGACTGGATGATCTAAAAGGGATCACAGCCTCATTAGTTCTCCTAAACCTTTTGGTGGGATTTGATGCCATTGACTACAGTATCCTGTTGGATTGCCTCTTTAGGTTGGCTTTTGAAGGCACTGCATTACACCGGATCCCTCCTGTCAGGATTTAAACCAAAGGTGGTCTTGCAGAAGCACTTTTCAGCACCTTGGATTTCAACATCCCTCAGGGCCCCACCTGATCAACTATTATGAAGCTATTGGGAGAGGACTCCTAGTTCCCTGAGCTCCTTGCCCTCTGAAGATGCCAGCCACAGAGTCTGGTGAAACGTCAGGAAGAAAAACCTCCAGAACACGGCCAAACAGCCCAAAAAACTCACAACAGCTATTGAGAGAGGTTGTTCAGAACTCAGAGTGAGGTATTAGTGTGCTATATACTGATAACACCCAGCAATATTGCTCCTTGTCCTGCCACAGTGGTGAAGCAGTCAGGCCTATTGAATGCTGCCTGAACACAATAAGGGGCTGGATGAAGCTGAACAAGCTGAAAGAAAATCCTGAAAAGATAAATGAGTGGCTTGTCAGTGGCAAGCCAGGTGCAGGAATAAAAAACGGAGGTTACTTACCTGTAACTCTGGTTCTTCGAGTGGTCATTCTGTGATTCCACACAATGGGTTTCTCGTGTGCTCGCAGAGCAGACCTCGGATTCTCCTTTAAGCCAGTTAATTGAAAAGAACTCCTTCCCTATAAAAGTAGACTCCGCCCTCTTCCAGCCTCAGTTCCGTCACTTTTACGCCGCTGACGGCAAGAAAATTTAAGAAATATAGAGTAGTACGTGACGGAGAGGGGAAGGAGGGCGGGTTTGTGTGGAATCACAGAATGACCACTCGAAGAACCAGAGTTACAGGTAAGTAACCTCCGTTTCTTCTTCGTGGTCTTCTGTGATTGCACACAATGGGTGATTAACAAGCTGCACTTACCGGAGGAGGGTCGTCACGGCAAAACTGCAGAGAGCACCGACTTGCCAAAGGTCGTGTCAGCTCGAGCTCTGGTGTCTAGCCGGTAATGAGACACAAAGGTTAAGTCCGACGACCACGTAGCAGCCTTACAAATGTCTGGGATGGAAACTCCCCTCAAAAAAGCCGTAGAAGTAGATATAGCTCTAGTTGAATGAGCTCGGATATTGGCAGGCAAGGGAGTGTCCGCAAGTTGGTAAGCTAAAGTGATTAAGCGGACAATGGACTTTGAAATAGACTGTGATGACATCGGCTGACCTCGTCTTTGACCAAAGTAGCAGAGAAAAAGTCTTGTTGAAGAAGTGTAGGATTTAGTTCGGTCTAAATAATACGCTAATGCACGTTTAACATCTAAGGAGTGTAAGGCACGTTCCAAATCAGTTGTAGGGTTCGGGAAGAACACCGGCAAATGAATAGGTTGGGAGACATGGAATTGTGATACCACTTTAGGCAAGAAGGAAACGTCTGGAAACATAGTAACTTTACCCTCGTGAAACTGCAAGAACGGGGGGTCCCTGCGGAGGGCTGCAAGTTCTCCTGCACGCTTTGCAGAGGTGATGGCTACCAAAAAGAGTGTCTTGAAGGTTAGCAACTGGTCTGAAGCCTTAGCCAAAGGTTCGAAGGGTGGCTTCATTAGTTGACGGAGAACCAGTGTGAGAGACCATTGAGGTGTAGGAAGAGAACGATGTGGAATGATATTGCGGAGGCCTTTAAGGAAGCTCTTAACTGCGGGGTTTCGAAACAGAGTGGAGGAGCTTGACTCTGGAGGTTGATGAGCTACAATAGCAGCGATGTATACTCTTAAGGTGGAAATTGAGCGTCCTTTAGAAGCGAGATGCCGAAGAAAATTCAAGAGTAGGTCCACTGAAGTAGGTATAGGATCCAAATGTAAAGAAGTAGCGAAGTCTAAGAAGACTTTAAACTTGTAGTTGTAGAGGGTTCTTGTTGAAGCCTTTTTGGATGATCGAATTATGTCATCTACCGAAGGAAAATTCTCCAAGCAGTCAGGTGTAAGGCTTCTGGAGAAGGATGCAGAACTTTGAAGTCGTTCTGAGAGAGTAGATCGTTTCGATGAGGTAGACGATAAAATTCGTGCGCTATGGACCTTAGGGTTGGGAACCAGATTTGTCGAGGCCACCATGGGGCTATCAAGATGGCATTCACCTTCTCTTGTCTGAGTTTGACTATCGTTCTCAGGAGGAGGGGAATTGGCGGAAATAGGTAAAGGAAGTGTGGCGTCCAAGGGATCATGAACGCGTCCCCGAGAGATCGAGGATCTAATCCTGCTCTTGAGCAAAAGTGGCGACATTTGGCGTTCTTCCTGGAAGCGAACATGTCTATTTCTGGCGTTCCCCAAAGGTTTGTAATGTGACGGAATACTACCGGATGAAGTGACCATTCGTGGGTGTTGTGGGTCTGACGGCTGAGAGCGTCGGCGAGATCGTTTTCTCGAGTAGATACATGAATAGCTACTGGAGTAACATTGTGTCTGATGCACCATTCCCAAAGGCGTATTGTGAGATGTAGCAACGGCTTTGAGTGAGTTCCCCCTTGCTTGTTTATGTAGTACATCACCGTGGTGTTGTCGGTGACGAGTTGGATAGCCTTGTTTTGTATTACTGGAAGAAATGCCTTGAGAGCGTAGATGATTGCTAGAAGTTCCAGCTGATTGATATGAAGGGTTGCTTGATCGGCCGACCAAAGACCATGAATTCGTAAGTCGTTGCAGTGAGCGCCCCATGCAATGGGACTGGCATCGGTGGTCACTTGTTGTTCTAGGTGTGGGGGTAGAAAGGAAATCCCTCTGGATAGATTTTGAGGATCTGCCCACCAGGCTAGGTGTTGAAAAAGGTAAGTTGGAATTTGAAGAAGTGTCCTTGGGTTGTCTAATGCAGGGTTGAAGACTGAGAGGAACCAGGACTGAAGCAGCCTCATACGGAGACGGGCGTATTGTACTGTCGATGTAGTCGAGGCCATGAGACCTAAGAGTGTCTGTATGTAACCTGCGGGAATTGTAGGATGGTTCATGGAGTACAGAACCGCTGAGATAATCTTTTCTTTTCTTTCTGTGGACAGAAAGGCTCGGCCTACAGTGGCATCTAGTAGGGCTCCTATATATGGCTTTCGTTGTGAAGGGATGAGGGAAGATTTCTTGAAATTCACCTGAAGACCCAAGTCGGCCAATAGGGAAAGTGTAAAACGAACGTCCCGTAAGGATTGGTGGTACGAAGGAGAGACCAGGAGCCAGTCGTCTAGATAGGGAAAAATTGTTATGCCTTGTAGTCTGAGGAAAGCAACAACTGGGGCCATAACCTTGGTGAAAACTCTGGGGGCAGATGCAAGGCCGAATGGAAGGGCTTTGTACTGGTAGATAGTATTGTCTATAAGAAAACGAAGGTATCGACGGTGTGAGGGGGCAATGGAAACATGAAAATAAGCATCTTTCAGGTCGATCACAACAAACCAATCTCCTGATTTTAAAAGGGGGATGATGGAATCTAAGGATGCCATACGGAAACGTTTCTTCAGAAGGAACAAGTTTAGACCTCTGAGATCTAAAATAGGGCGAAGGCCCCCATCTCGCTTTGGGATAATGAAGTAACGGGAATAAAATCCGTTCTTGAGGTCGGTGATGTCTATTGCTTCTATGGCTTGTTTTTCTAGGAGTGATTGGATCTCTTCTCTTAGAGCCGAGGATGGTGTTGTGGTTAACACACGACCCAGAGGAGGTAAGTGATGGAAGTCTATAAGGTAGCCAGAAGCGACTGTATCTAAGACCCATTTGTCTGTAGTGATGCGTATCCATGCAGCGAGATGGGGGGCTAAGCGGGTAAGGCATCCTTGGGGCCGAGGTGGGGATGATTGATAGGGGTGGGTGTCAAAAACCCTGTCTATTTCTCCCCTCAGGTCTACGCTGAGAGGCGCGTCCCCGTTGACGAGTGGCAGAGTTACGAGTGGAGGATCCCCTATTCATTGGAAATCTTTGTCTATCAGGTAAGTATCTTGGAAAGGAAGTGCGTCTCCAAGGTCGTCTATATGGCCTGTAATTGGTTTGGTAGGCATAAGAACGGGAAGTCTTAGTAAGCTTGTTTAGTTTATCTAGAATATCATCCGTTTGAGGATCAAATAGGCCTTTTCCATCAAATGGGAGGTCTTCAATACGTGCTCTGGAATCATCAGGAACTGTAGTAGAGCGAAGCCAGGCGTGTCTTCGGAGAACAATAATCGTGGCTAACTGCTTAGCTGCAGCTTCAATTGTATGTTTAGCTGCCAATCTCTGATGCTTTGCCAAAGCCATTATGTCATGGCAAGAAGATTCAGCCGAAGAACGTTGTTCGTCCGGTAAAAAATGTAAGAAGGGTTGTATCTTGTTACCAACATCACGTAAGTAGGCCCCCATTGCTGCTGAGTAATTAGCCACTCTGGCCACAAAGGATGATAGTGAATAAAGGCGGCGTCCAAGTGTTTCAAGTTTACGTCCTTCCTTGTTGGAGGGGATGGTTGATGATCGTGAGCGGCTTCTATTTTGCGTGGAATTTACTATAAAGGAATTTGGAAGAGGGTGTTTATACAAAAAGGATGTATTGTCACCATGAGCTCTATATAAATTATCAACTCTTCGAGGTATCTGAAATGAGGATGATGGTTTGTCCCACGATTCCTTGATGAGACGCAAGAGAGGCTTAATGAACGCCAGTCTGCAGGGTGGAGCTCGCTCGAGAGCTAAGTCATCGAATACCTGATCGTCATCATCTGGAGAGGGTTGGACTATTTCCAGATTAAGTGTTCTGGCCATTTTGGAAATCAGAAGGGAATAAGACTTATAATCCTCAGAAGGGGTAGGATCTTGATCTTCTGAGCCTTCAGATAGTGAAGTTGAAGGATGGTGTTGGGAAATCCTTGTATAAGATGAATTTGAGGTTGAATGAAGGCTGCCTCTAGATGGTGAATATGAGGGGTCAGTTGAAGAAGAGGACGAACTTGAAAGTTCCTGTAAAGGAGTACCAGGATGTGCTCGGGTAGCAGGTCTCCTGGTGGCAGATGTTAGCTGGTCTGCATCATCATGCTGAGTCTGGGAAGCAACTGGAGCATTGTTTGCCGGTTGAGGTGAAAGCGTTGAAGGCACAGCATTCATTAGTTGTGGTGCTTGCATAGCACTTGAGGTCATTTCTCTGTTAGCTAGCCTCCTACGACGTCGAGGAGGGGATCTGGAACTATCAGGTGACATTGTAGAACCAAAAGAAGGAGATCTATGCCGACGCCTCCGAGGGTTTTGAGAAGGAAAACCCCTATAGTCCGGATGCCAATAAAATGGTGGTGGGTAATCATAAGGGAGCCGACATTCATACATGGAATCATTTGAATAAGAGGCAAAGGAAGCCTCATAGCGGTGTCGGCGTTCTCGTCGGAGGTCCGGGCTTGTTTCATTTGAAGAGGGGGAAAGTCTGTGGCGGCGACGCCAAGGACGGTCAGCTGAGGAGCGGTTAGTGTAGCTCCTTCCACGCCATGAGGTTTCTCCCGGGGAGGAACGGTGGTGTCGGCTGGTAGACGGAGGACGAGAGCGCTCCGTTAACAAGTGAGAGCTGCGATGTCGGCTGCTCTCTAAAGACAGCAGGGAGCGATCCGATGAAGCGGAACGTCGGCTTTGCTGTCTGTCCCCCGGGGAGCGTGAACGGTGCTGCGCGGGGAGAGATGAGCGCCCGGAATGGCGGCGACGTGGGGAATGGTCTCTGGCTGAGTTCCCAGATGAGGCAGGGTTCCCCCGATGTCGCGCAGCCCGGCGCGGTGAGCGCAAAGTGGACGATGGGCTGGAGGCTTCACTGAGTCGCCTGTGCACCTGCGGTGGGGTAATACGCCTCGCCACCGATCCCGATACTGAGGATCTTCTAGATCCATTGTTGTTGTCATGAGCTATCGGGGCAGTCTGTAATGAAGGCAGAGACTCTGCTACATTGTTGCCCCGAACAAGTGGATTAGCCGGGGGAGCTGCAGCATGCTCCGTTCTGTGCTGTTCATCCCCGAAGTTTTCCTGGGGCTGTGAAACAGCTTGAAGTTGTTGCGCTGGGGGGCTGAGGTGCACAGCTGACGTTCGTGCACGCTTATCAGTCCTTGAAGGTTTCTTTTTAGTCCGGCTTTTGTCTCTCGGCACAGGAGATGGATTATCTGTGGAGGTGGACTGAAGAGTAGACCGTACAGAGGTTTGAGGCAGCTCTAAAGAGTTGTTTGTTGGTTCCATTGTTGGAGCTAAAGAGCGTTCCCAGAGATAATATCTTAGTCTTTTAAGTCGGGAACGGAGAGTGGCTTTAGTAAAGTTCCGGCAGTGAGAACAGGTGGAAGTTAAATGGTTCTCTCCCAAGCAGAAAAGACAAAGGGAGTGTCCGTCTGAAATAGCAAGTTTGTTCCGGCAAGAGGAACAATGTTTAAACGGCACTGCAAATGCCATAAACAGGGGAAAGGAAAAGTTTTCCTCTCCCCCCGAGGGGGGAAAGGGGGAAAGGGAACTTGAGAAGGGAAGGGAAGGTAGTTCCTTCTAAATAAACAAGGTAAGTAACAAAGTAACAAAAGTTTGTTTGTTTTTCAGAATAACTCACAGAGGAGACAACGAGGTGCTTGCTGAGCGGCGGAAAAGAAGGAACTGAGGCTGGAAGAGGGCGGAGTCTACTTTTATAGGGAAGGAGTTCTTTTCAATTAACTGGCTTAAAGGAGAATCCGAGGTCTGCTCTGCGAGCACACGAGAAACCCATTGTGTGCAATCACAGAAGACCACGAAGAAGAACTGAATCTGTTCCAAAGAGGGACATTCCCCATGAACAGATCAAGTTCATAGTGTAATTGACTGAACTGTTGCTGGACTCCTACATGGATTGGGCCTGGCTATCTAAGGGACTGCCTACTTCCTTATGAGCCTATCTGGACTCTGAGATACTCAGCCGAGGCCCTCTTAGAATTACTGTACCAACGGTTTTAGAGGCCTGCCAAACAAGCCCACTGAGACAGCCTTCTCCTATGGAATGCAGTCCTGTCTAAGCTGTTATTTGTTCTCACCCTGAATGAAAGGTGTAAAACATATCTCTTTAAATACCTAGAGGGCACATTGAAAAACAGCCATGGCTATTGCTTTGTGTTTCTCTGAGAAGTGGTTAAGTACTGAAAAACAGAATAAGGTTCTGATATTTTCCCTTGCTTGATGTGTCTTTGTGAATGGTAGCAAGCACAAGAGGGTGCTGCTGGTGTTACTGCTCTATAAAACTTAGTATCCTTTTTTCTTCTGGCAATGTGGGCACAATACTGCAAAAAATGTCTGGCTATTTCATTGTGTTTTGAATAGTGGGTGCAGAAGCAATATCCTACAATCATAAACTGGAGTATTTTAGGACTGAATTCTCCTACAGATAATCTCATTATAAAGCACACATTTGCCTAGCACCACACATCACATAATGAGTTATCATACAAAACGTTCCGCAAAGCTGCACAATTTTCTTTCTTTTTCTTTCTTTCTTTTTTGGCAATGGGAGGAAAAGTCTAGGTCTTCTCTGCCTCCCAGATTCCATCACTTGTGGCAAGCTATGCTTCTCAGTTGATACTACCAATGGTGAAAAGTCTCTCAGTTATTAGCTACAAATCCAACACAAAAAATATAACTTTTGCAGATGAATCAACTCACGTTTAAAAATCACAACATAAAAATTTTATTGCATTCCATATTACATTATACAGCATGCAACAATGTCTATTATGATGACTTCTAACCTTGAGTCAATTTGCTTACAAAGATTATGCTGATTATGTCAATATAAAATCCCAAAAGGATTTTGGCTGTTGTGGGAAGGAGAAATCAAAACCAGTTTTGCTTTAATTTCTCAGACAGCCTGATATAACCTGATGCAGAGTCTTCAACCTTTTATCCCTAACGTTTGAAATTCAGTTTGTCTGTATCTTACACAATCATAAAAAGCTTGCTATCCTTGTATTTATAGGGTCAAATGGCTACAAAGATAGCGAAAAGGCACATTTTTGAAGAATATCATCACAAGTCAAAGGTAGACGAGATCTAACAAATAGGTTTTGTGGTACAAGAAAGGTTACAAAGTTTGCCAGACAACATCTGGCATATGTTGTCATGGACTACAGCCCATTTATTGAAGTGAGTGAAGTTTATCTGAAAATACAGTACCATAGTTCATGAAAGACTGTGCCAAATAAAACCCATTACGTCTTTAAGATCTTGAAATTTATGAGTGTTTTCACAAAGCAGTTTTAGCATAGCATAAAAAAAATACCACACATAGAATATGAATGGTATTCTCCTTTGTGTATGCCAGCAACCAAGATAATATTCAACTTGGTCTTGCTTAAACTTCACAAGCATTTAGCATAAAGCATATAGAATAAACTAATAGTTCTTGAAACATTAGTAACAGAAAAGCAGACTCCAAAGTGACACCTCTATCTGACAACTTAGAAACTACCATTAGACTATCTAATAGAGATGGAAACAAACTGTCAGTTTGGTGTTCATGCTGGTCTGGTGGATGGCCGAACAGGTGTTCTGTGGTTGGTGCCCCACCCCCTCCAGTGGGGGCCCAGTAGAGGTGGTGCTGGTAAACAGCCATTTATGCCCATCTCTACTATGTAACTGAATAATATGTCTGTCACTTGTTTTTATTAAACTTCTCAACATCAGTGGGTCAGCACCAGACAGAATCTGTTTGGTAAGAGTGCTCCATCATGCAGACAATACATTCCAATCTTCCCCATACCCACATATATTCATACATAAACATGCATGTTGGGTTCCTCTTATAAATTCCATCAGAAGATGCCACAAAATTCTTATTTGTTTTGGTTGTAACATACTAATATGGCTATTTTTTTAAAAAAATTCTCAAAATCTATGCATCCCTTTGCTTAAAGCTCACAGTATCCCACCCTCATTTGTTTGCACACCTCCTTTCCAACAATCTGCATGCAGCCTTTCTGCCTTCATGCCTACATTCTGCTTATGCTGGGTTTTTTTTATTAGCTGTTGCTTCCATCCTCCTCTGTTCTCCTATCCCCTTAGTTTTTCAGCCTCCCAGTTGCTCTGTCACACACAGCATAGCAACTCTGAACAGTGGTGTGCTGGAGGCAGACCTCCCATGTCAAAGTGTTTGAGCTTTAACACTAGGAACAATAACATTTTGTGTTATACTGTTCTATCTCCCATGTTCCTTCTAAGTTTAGCTGCAGTCATCAAAGTAGCTACAATAACAGATTTCCTATAGCATCAATATATTATGAGCTACATCTGTTTTACTGCATTTGGAATCACTTACTCTAAAATGAGCAATTAAGCCCCATTACCATTACAAAATATTTGATTTTTGGTGGAGATGAAATTGTTTGAACTGTTTGTTTTCCTTTAACCCACATTTTGGTTACTGCTTATGGATATAGTTGTCATAATGAACTCTTGAATTTCCATCATCACCACTACACCACTCAACCCTGCTTGTCAGCCAGCCTCCAATGCCTGTTCCTAGTCCACACAATTTCTGCCAATTTGTATCAACTTCACCTGTTCAAGAAGCTGTGAAGTTTTCAAGAATCCACTAGCCGTTCCTTTCTTCAACTACCATAGTTACATATCATCAAATGTGGACTTCTGGTGAAGATTTCCAGTATATTCTAGGTACAAAATACCCAGATGTTTTTACTTTTCCCTTCTTCCCCTCTTTTACAGACAATCTGGGAGTGTGAGGCTTGCTTATCCAACTAAGCACAGTGGAGAATTGACCTCACGACATCTGGCTCTCACTGAATTATCAGTTTTCTCGTGTTCCTGCTTTAAAGTCTGTTGCCTGCTTTGGCCACCATCCAGGGACAGAACAGGTGGGCCAGTACAGAAAGTCCAGGGTTGAGCTGCCAGCAACTGTAATCAAAATAATGCTGGAAAGTAAAGAAATGCTTCTGCTTGGGCCATGAAATACTGTAAAGGGACAGAGTGGCCTAATGTTTTGTTTTGAAGGAGCTATGATTTGTATGTCACCCATCTTCTAGGCAACCTGCCCGCCCCATAATGTATTTGTCTCAAAGAGCATCTTTCCATTGAACTTTCAGATCCTTAGTATTCTACAAGCCTTGCTAAACCTAAGAGTTTAGGAAGGTTGTAGACTTTTTTCCACAAGTCAATATGGTAATTTAATTTACCAACAAATGTAGACGACCATTAACATTCCTTAAATGAGCATTCAACATCAGATTGGAGAAGTCACTTTTGCTAGCCTATGCCAGTATCAAATCTTTTAGCATATTTCAATACACATTGCACTACCCCAATTTATTTATGGATTTTTAATTGTATATTATTATATAATTTACAGTATATTAACTATCTTATTTCCATTATTCTTTCAAAGTACTTTCCTGCCTACTGCCCACAACCTCCACTTAGGACAAAGTAAATGTGTACCAATCTGATAGTTTCTTTGCTCTGCCATTCCAAAAAATTAATAGATGGACACAGGTGTTGCATTTAACTTGGGTCAATTGTATTAAATTATAACCCACCCACCCCAACCTGCAGAGGGACCTGAATGTAATGTAGAGTCCTAGAGCAGGCTCTAGAGATACCTCTTAACCACTTCCCTAACCCCTAAAGGGTGAATCCCAAGCCCAGTTCTGTCCAGTCCATGGAGAGCCCATACCTAGCAAGGAATACATAGTGTCCATTCCCAATGGCTAACCATCCAATCCTCCTGAATTAGGCTACCAGAGGTCTTGTCTGGCACACAGGCACCCCGCATCGTGGCAAATATTTTAGCAAGTTTTGCTTCAAAGACCAATTGTGTTGCAACAAGGCTTACTTGGAAACAGGGATTACTAGGTACTAAACACTGAGACTAGAACCCTGACTGACACAAGCAGACCAGAGCACCAAATGAATGTAGTGTTCAGGAGATCTCATTAACAAATAGCCAAGTAACACTCAAACAAGGAGGCCCTAGTATATAATGTAGCTATGTATATTCTGTAGGGTAAAAGGGTGTTGTGTTGGACACAAGCTCCCTAAATCTACACCATACAACATGTTTCTCAGAAATCAAATATAGTTCCATCACGGCAATCTGAAAACTCAGCTCCATACAAGGGTACGTTATGTTAGATATGCAAAACTCTTTTGTATGTGAAGGAATAGAGGAAAAATGCACTTTTTAGAAATCAGGCTCAGTTTAGCATAGCAAGCTTATTGCCACTGAATCCAATAGTGTCAGACAGGTATATGCAAGTCTCTGCATAATTATAGATATAAATGTACGAGTGTTTTATTGCATGGTCATTTACTAGAAAGTGGGAGAAAATGATTTTTTACTTTGAATTGTGGCCTATGAAAACATGATACAATTTACCACAGACATAAGATAGTTGAAGTAATAAATCTGGAGGGCTAGGCAGAAGTCTGAAAAATTAAATATTACCCAGATGAATCAAACCTGATATAAAGCAACAGAATGTCCATATCTCTGAAGAGGTCCTTTTGATGCAGGAACCACATTCCAGATGTTGCTTTCCAAATTATATCTAAAAAGACAAGATGGAAGTTTGTTAGCTGCAAGGGCTTATACAATTTCGAAAACAACTCCCACACCTTCTGTTTATGTTAGTAAGGCATGGATTACAAACTAAAAAGATTCTAGCTTATCTGCAGTGAAGATTCTAGCATAACTAAGAACATATACCCTTTGCTAATTTCTTCTTGAGAGGAATGAAATTTCATACTTATACAAATAAGCACATTTTCCTATATGAATTTTGTTGAAACATATTTAACCTGATAAGTTACCATTAGCATTTGGACACATACAGTTAACTTTCCATCTCAAATTTGTTTGTTGGCTGGTTTGTTAGTTTGTCTGTGTGTTTCATTTGCATCTTGCCTTTCTCTCTGCCTATAAACTCAAGGCAGTCCTTGCTGTGCTTTTGCTGTCAGATTAATGTGAATTGGCCTATTGCTAGGCTTTTGCATAAAGCAAACTTAGAGATGTCAAGCTGCCACTACCCTTCTTGAATGAAGGCCCATTCATAGAATGAGACTTACATACTGCGATTCCATGCCATCCCTACAAAATATATCATCAAGAATTTTACTTACTTACTTACCTACCATTTACTATAATGAAATCTCTAAGCTTTATATACAAATGTACTATAAAAACATACATTCAATGCGCATGGAATATTATATAATAAACCCTTGCATTAAAACAGTAAAACACAGCAGGGCTGAGGGATGCAGGATAGCTCAGACTAAGGGGCACAGATAAAGAGAAATGGCAAAACTAATCATCTCTTACTTTGATCAACCAGAAATCCATCACCACTTGTACAGAGGTTATTTGTAGTGAGTTATTCGGTGTCATTTTCCTTCCAATAGGTGTTTTTAATTTTTGTGTTGTATTTTTGAGAAGGTACTGTTGCACAACTAGTCACCCAAAGAACTGTGCAATGCAACATGTGAGACAGACTACCTCTGTACTGCTTCCTGCAAACTTCCATAGGAGTAACTCTGTGCTATGCCTGGTGTGATATCATTTCAGCCACAGATAGAAAAACAAAGAAAATGACTTACTTTAACACCATTTGGAATGTGCTGTAATTAAATGCATATCCACCAATCACCCACATAAACTTGCCATGTAGAACTGCCTTATGGGATGCCCGGCTTACAGTTGGACTGAATGGCTTCACATTAGGTAAAATCCAATATGACTCCATGGAAGGAACATTCAAGGAACAATCAGGACCTGTTTCAAAAGGAATGAATTGGAGAAGAATCACAGCTGGACTACGTAATTGATTAGGCAAAAGAATTAAAATAACTAGAAACTTAGATGGAAAAGCTGAATTACTGTATTGTCATCACTGCTATTTGTATTGGGAATCAACCTAGAGGTTTGCTGACGACTCTTCCATGCATATTAAAATGTTACAAAATAGCTTATTTGAGAACGTGCTATTCTGAGAATGTGCAGTTTGAAATTCAAGTTGACATCTACACAAAAGATCATATTTCTAAAAATCAAGATGCATCACATTTACCTGATTGGAGGAAGGTCATATTAAAAGTGTGATGGCATGGCAAACAATAACAACATTTATTTTTCAAATCTGGTAGGTTTTTTAAAGAATGCCTGAATGATTTTAGATGATTTGGATGAGAATTAAAACTAAAATTAATTGGGTTAGCCAGCATAAATATACAAACAATCATTAAATTGAACACCTTCATAGTAATGTTCCAAGAAAAGTGCCATAAGAATGTACAGTAACTATTTTCTGTTAAAAACAAATCTCCTTTGAAAAGAATTCTGATGGAAGAGGAATGGAGGGAACATCTTAATAGGCCAGATTCTTGTGCTTATCTTATTTATGAGGTAGCAGAAGGTATACATGTATGTATTCCTCCTCTTCTACTGCATATTAGAGATGGGCACGACTCAGAAAAAAAATTTCGTTTTCGTTTTTGTTTTCAGCTAGGGTCCGTTTCGTTTCGTTTCCGTTTTCGTGAGCTAATTTCAATTTTTTTCGTTTTCGTTACGTTACGTAACGAAAACGAAAAAACGAAAACGAAAACGAAAAATTTTGTTTCTCCCCATTTAGCTCCATTATGTGTTTTTCCAGTAACAAAAAACGAAAATTGGCTCAAAATTAGTCGTTTTGTTTCCGTTTTCGGTCCATTTTTGAACCGTTTTTCATTTTCGTTTCATTACGTAACGAAAACGAAAAAACGAAAATGAAAACGAAAATACCGCTAAGTCATGCCCATCTCTACTGCATATTCATCTCTGTAGAAATTGGCATCACTCTGCCTCCCGGCTTCCTACACTTTAACTAAAGACCTGAGAAAGAGGTCATAGGATAACTTCTTCCATAGGACTTTTTCAGCTCAAGAGATATAGGCAGCTGGGGAAATTGCAAAATTATAACTTATACGATAGAAATACAAAAGGAATTCAGTATTCTCAGCCAATGTCATGACAAGATCAAAGACATAACCTCCCCCCTCCAAAAAAAAAAAAAAGACCCTGACTCAACCTGGCACTGAGATTGAGGCAAAAATAAAAAATAAATGCAAGCAGAACTGCAAGTGGAATACAAGTAGGAGGAAAATAAGATTTTTGGAAAACTGGAAGGCATAACTATGGCACAGTGCTTTTGATACAAGAGAGCCCTGCCTCCTTCTGACTTCAGTACAAGGTTTCAAAGGAAGCTGCTGTATAAAAATCATTTTCAGTAGAGACGAAATTTATCCCATGGAAGTAATACAGAATACATTTTTCTGAGAAATGGCCTGAGCTTTTCTTCGTTGTTTTTCTAGAAACGGAATGATATGGCATAGAACTGAGGGTGGAGGATGGGGTTGGCCAAGTTGTCGACGTGGTTACTATTATTGCTTTTTGCAGTGACAGTGCAAAGAACAAAGTTATGCCATGTCTAACTCAAAACCCTACCACTGAGAAACTGCTACAAGAATTTCTCAGTCCTTGGCATAATTGAAACTATTACCTCAATTTCTCTTTTGACAAACAGGGCTGTGTTTTTTAAAAAAAATAATAGTTTGTGTAGTTTATAATATAACACAGAGGCTGTTAATCGTTTTCTTGTAATTTTAGTCTTCTAAAATGTTGCTTACTGCCGAGACATTTAACCCAAAGATACCTTTGACAGGTGATAAGTTAACCATCACTTTCTGTAGTTAGAACAGGCAAAATAGTCTCTGCAAGGATATCAGAGAAAAACAAAAAGAAAAGAAAAGAAAATACAAAATACAATAATGTTGTGGCCCCTTAAAATTTAACTGTTATATTTTAATATGAGTTTCCGTGAATCAAATCCACTTTCTCAGACATTTTCTGTATCCCATTTGGCTATGCTTCTACACCTACAGGTTCTACACCTGTATCTGAAGAAGTGAAAGCATACAATATCATGCTGAAATACATCTTTGTTATGTCATCGGACACAGTTTCTCATATTCATTGATCCAGACTCAAATATCTTTGATTCCCTTAAATATATACATTCCTTTAAAAAACATACTTAAAACTTTATGTAAAATAGTCCCACACATAGGTGAAATTCCCATCTCACTGATGTTCCTTACGAATTTAAGGGAGCAGCTCAGTGGGCATATAATATGAGGGTTGTTCCCACTTTAAAGCAGGTAAAAATTTTATTTTATTGAGTACCAGTAATGGATCTATCCACAAACTATTAACCTCATCACCAAATCACTAGACTTCTGTCTACAGAAAAGAGAAGCAGCATTTGGAAATAGCTCTTATCAGCAGTGACTCTTAGCCATAGATTGCTCGTGTTTAAAATCAAATCCTAGACACATGAAATGCATGATGAGTCTGTATATTTTGTGCAGAACACTGACACCAAGTGGCATACTAGACACAAAGCTTCTGTTCTTGAAAAAAAGAAGAAACTCGGTCTATTTCAATAGGAATTTAAGAAACCCAGAGATTCTGGTATTTTCAGGTTTATTGCATGTGGAAGGACCCAAAACTAAAAGGGGAGACCTACTGAAAAAAAAAATCCAAAAAGACTGAAGAAACCGATTTCCTCCCTTTGTACATCTTTAGTTGCGGCAATGAATCAGCTCAAATTATGTCTGTTAGCAGTACAATAGCTCAATATGTTGTATTACTAGAGTTAACGTCTTCTTTTGTATTATTTGAATGCAATTCTTAAAGACTGCATTTCATAATCTAGTCTAAGTCATGAGAAAAAGTTTCTGAAATATACAAAAACAAATATACACAGTTTTACTTGACCAAAGTAAAGCCCAATTCATTTGTCAAACTCACTATATGTGGGGAGAAACATTCTTGCACCATCCCCTTCTTCCAAGGTCCCAATTCATGTGGAGATTTCCTGAGGGCAGCAATGCTCTCCTTTGGGGTGATCGCCTTACACATATAGTAGGGTAGCAACACGAGGGAGGAGGATAGCCAGGGTTGCATCCTCCTCCTAATGAATGGTGACATTATCAAAACTGTACATATGTAGTACAAAAAGTTAATCAAGCGGCTGATAGCCATTGCCATGTCTCACATCTCTCACCAATTAGGAATAAAAGGGATGATGGAGAATCCAACCCATCAACTTCTGACTGCAGTGGAGAACCACATTCAGGGCCGGCGCATCCATTAAGGCGAACTAGGCAGTTGCCCAGGGTGCCAAAATGGAGAGGGGGTACTGGCCAGCCTGCTGCCCCCCGCCGTCCCCCCGCCATGTATGATTGTAGTTAAATGGCCTCCTATCTGTAATGGACTTAGTTTTTCCTACAAGTGTGCTTATTACTAACATGGGAATGAGTGAATGGTTAGTACCTCTCCTATCAGTGGGAATAATTAAAACAAAAGAGCACAGATTTCTATTGTTGGGCATGATTTATTTAATGGCAGCACCATACATGCTCACAGTAGTTGCAAGATTTCTAAAAGCTGCATTCATTTTGTGGATTAATAAAAACAAGCTGTCCTGTGCTAGTAATAGCCTAACCAGCATTCAGAAAAAAGCAAAATTAGTTCTGTGTGTCAGAGACCATTTAGGGCAGAAAAACAACACACCAATCTCAGAATGCATCTCAGATCTAATCTTTCCTCTGCAAATGCAGTTGTTGATCTACAAGCTGGCTTTTTCATATAGTGAACTGTCACTTGAGTAAAAAAAATCTCACTCAAATTTCCTAGATGTCATGGGAACACTTCAGTTCATTCACATGTACTTGGACAAAGAAAAATAAATGGCGTTCCTAGAAGCTGTTTGAAAATATGTACCATTTCTGATCTGATTCATAGTGATGTACAATAAGTTCTTGTTGATCTGTTTCACAAGTACAGGGGTGCCTCTGATAACGAATTTAATCCGTTCTCAGAGGCAATTTGGTATCCAAAAAAATTGTTATCCAAAATGTGGTTCCCCATTGAAATGAATGGGAAACCAATTAATCCATTCCAGAGGTCTGAGAAAAGGCAAAAAAAGCTGGGGGTGGGGTTCCAGACCTCTTTGTAAAGTGCACTTTAAAGGTCTGCAGTGCTGGAACATCCCCTCCAGAACACCTCCCCTGCAGTGCAATGCAAACATGGACAAGAGAAACTAGCAAGATTACCCCAGCCTATTCCTACCCAAGATGCAATGGGGGAAAATGCAAATAGACAAACATAAGCAGCAGGAGAAATCCAACCTGTTCTTGCCTGCAGAACAATGGAAAAGACTGCAAACATGGACAGAAGAAAGCAGCATGACTACCCCAGCCTTTTCCCGCCAAAAATACAAAGAAAAGCAGTGCAAAGATTAATAAAAGCTAGCTCCCTGCGTTTCCAAGTTTGAAAGGTCCAAATCCCTCAGTAAAACATATCCCGAATGGCTCAAAAAACCATTAAAGGGGAAAAAATGCTCCCAACCCTCCACACACTACAGGGAGTGCAATACATCCTGGGTACACTTTTTGCAAGGCATTATGAAACATTTGTTATCTGAGGCAGCCCATAGGGAACATTTGTTATCCGAGGCAGCCTTATACCCAGAAATTTCCATTTGTTATCTGAAAAAATTGTTATCAGAGGCATTCTTTATCTGAGGTATTACTGCATTATTCCTTTATCTATCAAAAAAAGCTAGGAAGGAATAAGTCAGAAAGAGAAAAAAGAATGCAGAAAGGAAGGAAACAACATTAATGTTTTTTTTCTTTCCTAAGGTCCACAAATGTCACTTACCTTCAGAATTTGAGCTCTGTGATTTGAATATAACTCAACCTACACTTTTAACTAAAAAGAATGAGCAGCTGTTCTTTTTGCGTTAAGATTCAACAGCAGGTAAAACCTGGCAACTGGGAGCCACATGTAAACTGACTTTTACAGACTGGCTTTTTTTTAATTTTATATGTTCATGAAGATGATGGGATCAGGCTGTCCAGTTTCAGGCGTTCCTGAAAAAGTTTCAGTCATTCAATCCCTAGCTATACAATGCTTCCCCCCCCCCTAAAAAAAAAACCCTGAGTATTTTCTTTTGGCTCTGCAAAAGCCAGGAGTCCTGAAATAGTATCCACATATAAATCTAAGCTCACTATTAACTTGCCGATAATAGATTTTTATAGCATAGCTTCAAAAGCAAAACTACTTCTATAAAATGCTATTTTTACATAGCTCGTTACTTCATCCTCAGTATAAAGGAAAAAAACCACATAAGACTGTATACCTTGGAGGTTTCATCTCCCCCCACAAAAAAAAGGTTATAATGCATTTAAATGCTATTTTTATTAGATGGTAAAAATCCTGTCATACCAGAGTAGGCTCAATGAATTAAAGGGGATTTAGTGAGTCAAGTCCTCCATGAGTTCCACTGATTCAAATAGGGCTATTCTAAATGTGGCTTATTATGATGAAGGAAGTGACGGAGCAACCCATTTGAATCAAGGGAATTTAGAGAGGAGTTGACTCACCAAATCTGTGTAGATTCAATGGTCATTTACTCAGGTGTGATTTACTATGCTAAACAATAGGATTCTGGACAAAATCTACACAAATAAAGCCCTGTAAGTCACCTCTCAGCAGAATGCTAACAAAATTCTACTTTTTTCATTTTAGTGGTTTCGCTCTATCATACATATTTTTGTATACTTCAAAACTGAAGTGTTATTTTCTAAAACTGATATTCAAAAATACAATACAATGCAATCAACTGTCAAAAATGTTTTTAAAAAGACTGAATAAAAGTCAACTTCTACTGTCAAAACAGCATCCATTGTTTTCAATTCAAGGGGTTAAAAAGCATCATAATCTCTGTTGATCTCTAATTCTTTCCAGGAAAACTTTTTGACTCGGTGTTTATGTTACTCTTTCTTTCCACACAAGGTAATTTTAGCCAATCCTCTCCATTTCTATCCCACACTCCACACCATTAACTGGCTACAAAGTCAAAGGTTGGGAGTTTGATTCCTCACCATGCATGTGTCATAGGGGCTCGATCCCCTAAGGATCCCTTCCAGCTCTGTAGCTCTAAGATTTTTATTATTACCAAGCATCACCAAAATAAAAGGGTGATTAGATAAGAAGAATAGAGAAAAATGAATATGAAGTCGCTTCTGTTAACATCGGGGAAATTATGAGGAAGGATTTTAAATAAGTCCTCAAACATCCTTAAGACTAACAAGTATATGAGGGAGTGACTGTGACACCATCAGATTTAATTTAAAAGGAATGCACGTATAAGTAACCCATTCTCCCATGAAAGTCTGATAATGATTAAAAATGGCAGGTAAATGTGTACAGATTTTTTTTTAAAAAAAATCAGCTGCAAGATCCAGTATCATTAAGTCATTGCAAACTTGTGGGATCCCTAGCAGGTATGTACAATATTCAAGGAATGTGTTCCCACGGCCATCCTCAAGTGAATTTCCATTGCTAAGTGGGAGATTTGAACCAAGTCTCCTGAATCCTGGTCAAACATGCAGAACTGATTTGCTAAAATTTACATACACATTAAAATGCAGCTTATCACGTGGTTTATTATGATAAAGGAAGTGACAGAGCAACCCATTTAAATCAAGGGCATTTAGAGAGGTGTTGACTCACCAAATCTGTGTAGATTTAATTGTCATATACTCAGGTGTCATTTACTATGCTAAACAATAGGATTCTCGCCAAAATCTACACAAATAAAGCCCCGTAAGTCACTGCTCAACAGATGCATTAAATAGCTAAATACCTTACACATGCATTAAAAATACGTGTCACTGCAAATACTTTTCTTGCTACAGGACTCTGGACAGCTCCTTCCTTCCATAAGCATAGGAAAGAGCAGTGAGCTGTGATCCTTGTGAACTATTTCAAGCCTCATTACATTACATGAAAAAAAACTGAATTCTGCATGCATTACATATTTCATTAGATAAAATTTTATGCCACTGCAGTCTAATTAAAAATGCATATTTCAGTATGTCAGCATTGATGCACAACAGTACCTGAATTTGTATATAATGAATAAGAAGTGAATAAGAATACAAGAATGTACAAGTATAAGAACTTGTACATGCATTACAAAGTTCTGTCCAAAAAAGGGGCAATATCACACTCTGCTTTTAAGCCTGAAGACAATTTCCATTATTTTTAAAATCTCTTAGCTGGTCTATACATGCCCTATTACTATGACAGATTCACTATAGCAAGGGAAAGAGTTCTACCATCTTATTGAATTTATAGGTAAGAGCAGGAAAGCACTGAAAATGCTTGAACGCCATCCACCAACTTTTATTTTATGCCTTCCAGACTGAAAAAGATGATTACCCATTATATTTCTTCTTTAAGCTCTATTGCTGGCTCCAGGGCAGAACCTTCTCTTCCGTTTGGAATTTAGAGGTACAGTAGCAAGGATAAGATATTATCATGTTCATTACATGCAAAAATTCTAGCTTTTATGGTTGTTAAGTAAAAGTTAGCAGTCTTCAGTGAAATGCCAATGGAAAACACTGTCTGAATCCTAGTTTCATGTTAGTTAGTAATTGCCAAAAACCATACAGTTCTTCACCAGTTGGATTTCAGCCAATGAAGATCCATAAGCATTTCAGAACTAGTTTATTTTGGCATTCTGTTTAAAGAACTTTCTGAAGGAACATGAATAATATTTGCTCTCATAATCTTGACTATTCTAGATGTTTATTCCAAAACACCCACCAGATGTCACAATTGCTCAGAAAGACATATTGCACTGTTCAATATTCTCATCACACCCTGAAATATAATGTTCTGGGTAAACCCTAAGAAGTGAACTCTTTCTAGCCTCAAATTAATATAGGAACTATTTTATTTTTATGTTGCACAATTTTTATTTTCAACAGATAAGTTTTTTACCTTGGCCAACAATGTGGTCAGATATTACAGCTCTTTATTCTGGAAACAGAATTGTGAAACAAAACCAATCCACACCTATTTACTAGCCAAGAAATATCACCCTATTTTCACCTAGTCTCCATGTCCTCACTGTACTGGGTATATATTCAAGGACAAAATCTATCCCCCAACTTCTCTTCCATACTGTTCCAATTTTGCATTACAAGTGCTCATTATTAAATCCTGCTCTGCTTTTGCCCTACAAACAAAAGCCTCCACTCTCTCCTATTTTCAAACACACATGGCCTATTTTCACACAAACACAACTAAACACACACACATGTGTGGGTGTGGGTGGGTGTGGGTGTGTTCATGTGTAAAAATTCAATCACCACAGAAAACAGAGTTGAAATGTCAGCAGTTGCTGAAAAGAAACTTGTATCTAAATTAAGATCAAAACATCAACAAAAAAGCATAGAGTATGTATGCTGCAAATTCAATATGAAAATTCCATGTGAACCTTCATGTTCCTGGTATGAACAGTCAGCTGTAGGAATTTTACTTGCACTACTTGTATTTGTAGCCTGATCCATAATAAGTTTCACTTCCTTCTTAGCTTTGCTAATCCATCATAGCCTGACTGCTGATTACTAGGATGGGCACCCTATGAAAAATGACATGCTTTTTCATCATTTTGTTAGCTAATGAAATGAAACTAAATAAAATGGGGAAGAAGTGTTCCATTACAAATGAAATGAAACACCTTTTCTCCCTAGAACGAAATGGTTTGTTCTAGAGAAAACGGCAAGGAAGCTTCTGCAAGCTCTTCCCAGAAAGCCCCCCCAAATTTGGAAAGATTTAGGGGCCAGGGAGCTGAGTTATAAAGCTCCTAGGAAAAAACCTTCTAATTGGAATCGGAAGCTGATTCAGCCAGTGAAAGCACTGCCTCCGCTTCCCATATGTTTCCAATTAGAAAGGTCTTTTCCTAGGAGCATCGCTTTGGAGCTTCATAACTCAGCTCCCTGAACCCCAAACCTTTCCAAAGTTCAGGGGTTTTTTTATAATCACTTTCTGAAGGTACCCCTGCTACTTTGGTGCTGCAATGTAAGTAATTTTTCAGTGCATATTTTGTTAAAAATATGCACTCAGAAATTATTTTTAAAAATATGCAATTAAAATGTGGTTGCCTTGGGGCTACAAAGTAGCAGAGGTAACTTCCTGAAGCAAATTTAGGGAACCCACTGAAATCTGAAAAGATTTTAGGATAAAGGGACTTAATTATGAAACTCTAAAGGGGCTGGGGGCAGTTAGTTGGCAAAGTGTGCTGGGAGTGCGGAAGCAATCAGGGAGTTTACTCTATATATTAACTCCCTAATTCCCTCCATACTCCCAGCACAGGAGCAGTGAGAGGGGGGGAAATGCTCCTGTCTGCGTTTCTCACCTCCCCCACCTCCCCAATGGAGGTTTTTGACACATCAGGGTTTGGAGGGGGCACCACACCCCAACTGTTCAAAGAGCCCCAGCTGGAGGTGGGAGAGGGGTGAAAGGAGCAGAGTTTTCCCCTCACTGTTCCTTTCTGCATTTTGCCCCTCCCCTGCTTCCCAGCTGGGGCCTTTTAACAGGTCGGGATGTCTGTGGGGGAGAGGTGCCCCCTGCTCCCAACTCCAACCTGCCAAAAAGCCCCATCTGGGAGGTGAGGGAGGGGAAAAATACAGAATGGAGTATGGAGGGGGGAAACCCTGCTCTGTTCAGCCTTTTGCCCCTCCCCTGCCTTCCAGCTGGGATTTTTTTGGTCAGGTTGGGGTGTGTGTGAGGAGGTGTGACTCCCCTCTCCAAACCTGGACCTGTCAAAAAGCCCCATCTGGTAGGTGGAGATCACAAGGAAGAAGGAAGGAAGCAGTGGTAAATTGAAGCTCTGTTTGAATTTAACTCTGCTTCCTTCCTTCTCCCATGCTCCCCCCCCCCAAGGTGGTTTTCTGGATAGGGAGAGTGTGGGCAGTTGGGGATGGCCTGGGAGGAGGGGGTAGCAGGGGGAAAAAGGAGCAGTCACGCAGGGAATTTACTTCTGCCTAGCTGCTCATTTTTCCTTACCCCCCCCCGCCTCCCAACTGGGATTGAGATGTAAAAATCAGCTGAGAAGCAGTGGGTGAAGGCTTCTGAATCCTCCACTGTACCAGCTAGACTGCTGGTGCAATGGGAGATTCATTTTGTTTTGTTTTGTTTCATAAGTAATGATTTTTTCTGGAAAATTTTGGTTACAATACAAAACAAAATGCAAGGTGACAAAACGGAATATACAAAACACAGTTTTTCGGTATCATGCCCATCCCTACTGATGGGCCAGGGTTCAATCCCAGGAAGCTGGCTCAAGGTTTACCTAGCCTTCTCTCCTTCTGAGGTTGGTAAAATTAGTACCCAGCTTGCTGGGGAACGGGGCAATGTGTAGCCCAGGGTGGTATAAGCAGCACATTTTGATTTTCACCTTGACTGATCTTGAGGCTCAGAGGCAGTAATTTAAAACAGAAATTAAATCTAGGAGGATCAGCATTTCATGCATACAAAGTGTCTCCCTGTAGCCAAAAGTGGGGAGGGGGAATTGCAAACCCACCTTGCCAGCTGTCATTGCACACACATAGTTTCTCTCCTGTCAAATCACAGTAACCATGATCAGGACTTCCACAGTTGGCTTTGCAATAAGGAATATCACAGGCTTCTCCTTTCCAGTACTTGTCACATTCACAATATACTTGGCTTGGAATCGAGCTACTAGTTGTACATTTTCCATGCCCTGAACAATTATTGGGACATGAATTGATTCTGTAAGGACAAAGGTGAGAAAGAGGGGGAAAATAATGAAATACAAATTAATAACTATTATTTGACAGATTATTGCAACTACAAAACAGAAAACAAAAATACTGTCCTGATACTAGTAACCTCAAAAATATGTATACCTGTCTTAAGTAGTTTCTATGTAATGTTTCACATTTCTTCTTCACTGAGACAAAAAAATTAACAAGAAAAGTGTGCATATCACCATATAACAACATTCAGGAGCAGAAAAGGCAGAGAGAAGTGGCCTTTTCTCTTCCATTCAAAAAATCCAAAGCCTTCTATTCCATACCGTGTTCGGGCTAGTTAAACACAGCTATGTTTGAATTCTCCCTGAAAAGGCATTACACTCATTGATCTAAGGCTCAAAGCTGAAAATTATATATAACTAACACACTAAGGGACCAATATAAGTAATCCTTCTCTTCAGCTTAATATAGTGAGTGGTGCTATACAGACGACTAGAAGGTGTACAGGGAAGGTCTCAAACCCAAGGTCTCTACAAGGTCCCTTCCTTATGGAACTTCATCCCCAGCGAAGTGCACTCCGCAGAGTCCCTGCAGGCCTTTCGAAAAGCCTTAAAAACTTTTTTATTCCGAGAGGCCTTTGGCGAGCTTTAATTTTTTTTGTTGTTGTTCTTTACCCCGCCATCGTTACTGATTTTTATTCATTGACCATTGGGGTGACTGTTTAGAACTCTCGCCTCGCCGGCGATCAGGGATGCCTTAGAATTTTTAGAATTTTATGTGTTATTTGTGTCTTTTATATTGCTGTTGTCATATTTGTATTATATTATTTTGGTTGCTTGTTAGCCACTTAGAGTTCTGTAAGGAAGATAAGCGGGATATAAATATAACAATCAATCAATCAATCAATCAATCAATCAATCAATCAACCCCTTGCATCGGTAGAACTCTGTTTCTACAGAAAGACTGTGCATTTAGCTTCAAAGCCTTATTCAACCCTAGGTACCAATTTGCCACTCCCAAAGGACAACTGTGGCATATTGTGCCTTATAAAAGGCAGACTTTATATTGCTCCTCAGTCTAATCAACTGAGGCCTTTGGTTTCTTTCACCTTGATGCTTTCATTTATTTATTTATTTATTATTTATTTATTTATTATATTTATACCCCGCTTATCTTCCTTGCGGAACTCTAAGCGGCTTACAGTGGGCGACATGCGCCAGTTAGACAAAAAAATTACAATCAAATATAAAACAACAAAACATAGAGTAAACATTTAAAACGCGGGAGCCCCCAGCGGGCCAAATTGGCATCATAAAACTTAAAGACCAAGTGAGCACAAATAAACGACAATACTAAGCAAATAATCAACTAAACACAAACATTGGTCGCTTGGTCATAAGAGATGGCGGGGGGGGGAACCGGAAGTTGAACCCCAGGTCATGATCCCTTCATCTCCTTGATCTGTGGCCCTTCCTTTCTGCTTTGGAATTTAATTCTGATAGAAACTCACTATTCCTGCTACTTATAGAACAACTCTTTATCTGTTTGGTTGCATGTCTTTTCACAAGCATCATTTTATTCACAATTTCTATTCATTCTTACATTTCCCTCCTAGTCAAAATCCAATTTGCATAATATTGTTTTCAAATAATTTTAAGCCCCAAATCTTATTTACTAAGAAAACTCCATATTTGCTGATGAATAATCAGAAATATGACTGGCAAAAGAATGACTTACGAGTAAAAAATGTTAAATCCTGTTAAATTATAAGCAGCATCACTGAAAAAGTGTAGCAATGCATAGCCAGATGTAGTCACTACTTCAGGTACAGTTTCATTTCCACGTACTTCTGGAACTATAAGACCACTGCAAAAGATTGAACATGAAATATTCATATTAGCAATAACTGAAACCATAAAATGTTGGAGAGTCAAATAAATCATGAGAATGCTGAAAACATTTTTGAAACATTCCAGGACTTCATTCCAATGCAATGAAGAAAGCAAAGTAGAAGTGGAAGTGGTAGAGAAATGGCAATTTAAAGAGTTTCTTCCCTTCTTCCCCACTCATAAAATATTCCCCAGCATAAAAAGGATCCCTGGAATCTGGGCAAGGTGGATGGGGGGGGGATGCAATTTCCCCAAAAGGACTGCAGCAGATAAGTCATCACAGTTGAGTGGTGTGAAATTGCACAAAAGGATTCTGGCCATTGCATGACAAGATTTTTTATATTTCAAATGGTATCTCAATTATGCCTTCCAATCTAAGTACATTAACCTCCCGCCCTTGTGGGGGTTAGGGACCCACCCCACCCACGATGCATGAAAACCCGCGATATGCTGAAGCGGGGGGCGGGGAGCGGGGGCTGGGGGCGGGGGTCAATCGTGCGCGCCGCTTGCTCTGACCTCCCGGGAGGTCGAGGCGGGCAGCACGTGATCGGACAAAGGTGCTTCGGCTGGGGAGCCCAGCGCTGGGGCTGCACGGCTGAAGCACTTTTGCAATTGTGCGCCACTTGCTCTGACCTCCCAGGAGGTTGGGGTGGGCAGAGCACGATCGGACAAAGGCGCTTCCTGCCGCGGAGCCCAGCGCTGGAGCTCCGTGGCTGGAAGCGCCTTTGAAATTGTGCGCCGCTTGCCCAGACCTCCTAGGAGGCGCGGGCGGGCGGTGTGCGATCCCCCCTCCCTCAAGCCCTTTCCTGGCACCGTGGTCCCATGATATAGCAGGACCGCAGGACCGGAACCGCGAAAGGGCAGGGGATCACTGTATCAGAACTCTTCAAAATATTTCTAGAATTGCCTAAAATCTCTAGGCAACAGCTTGTGCATGAAAATAATGCACAGAAATTTAAATTATGGAAAATTATGTTTAGTACCCAACTGTGAGACTGAAAATGTAGCAACAGAATTTACTGTCTGTGTTTGCCAGCAATACAACTCAGTCTCATCAGTAAGACAAATGATCCCTCTTTACACCAACATAGGTTTCATTATTTTTATTTTTGATGTTCATTGATCACTCATTTATTTTTGCATCATAGGCATCCATGGAATGGGCAGCTCAACTAGACTGTACTACCTTCAGCAGTAGGTAGGATAATCATTTCAGTTATTTAGAGGGCTAAACAAATGATCCCAATTTCATCTTTGTTATTCATCTTTGTTACAAGGGCTGATGACATGCTTATGCTTCAATAAAATCTTACATTTTTCCCCCAAAAGAGAGTGAAGCCAGGTGTGTGTGTGTGTTTGTGTGTGTGTGTGTTTGTGTGTGTGTGTGTGTGTGTGTGTGTGTGTGTGTGTGTGTGTGTGTGTGTGTGTGTGTGTGTGT
>JAHTLZ010000379.1:6407375-6438136 GCA_023846285.1 Phrynocephalus versicolor
TGTGTGTGTGTGTGTGTGTGTGTGTGTGTGTGTGTGTGTGTGTGTGTTTAGTGCTGCAGTACAGCTGACCTGGTTTCAGTGCTCTAGGAACACAGTCACTACAGTCTCAGTAGTTGCCTAGAATCAGACAAAACAGTGCTTCACACAGGTAGGTTTTAATGAGGCCTATATTTTCATGTATCCTTATATGGCTTTCCTAAAAATGTATACTAGCACTCTATAGTGTTATAGTTCCCTAGCTCAGTGAGCTTCCTCTGGTCTTTGAATGTAACTCCCAGAGAAATAATGTTGTGACAGTTTTATGCTGTAATCTAGATCCATTTATATTCCCAAGGTTAAACTACCAATAAACCTAGTTTTTAAAATGACATACTGTATAGGTGTCTTTTCCCCTTTTGGGGAAAAAGAAATAAAATGTCTACAAGACTCTGATACAAACTAACATTTAATTTAATGAGTTAAATGTGTTCCATTTTAAATATTGACCCCAATATTTAAATGATCCTGTTGCATATGTCTGCATGCATAAGAATGACAATGTTATCAGCAGTGGCAAAACGACTCTGATTAAAGGCAAACTGCCACTAATTAAAAGACGACTGCAGTGTGCATGTGATTTATACACAATGTGATGAAGCTGCAAGCACCCTGAAATCATCAATGGAAGGGTTTAAACATCAGTGATGTGCTGCTGGTGATTACATTACCAATCAATTTTTAATCTTAGTGTTAAATGCTCTGGAAAAACCAATAGCTGATACAGAGGACACACGTTCCTGAGCCACTTGTGACAGAGCTGCCTTGGCATGGGTGGAAGTCTCCCAGTGCAAATGGGTGAACAGACTCCAACATCACTCTTGAGGCCACTGCCTAGCTCAGGAATGAAGACTGTTGTGCAGCAGGATGAGCAGTATACCAACAGAATCCATGCACTGGTTAAAGTGCCCACCTTCAGATACGCACACATAAATCTTGCAGACTGTGGGAAATGGCAGATAGCAAGGGGAACATAATTACAATAAATTTGTTTTATCATAATAAGGTCAATAACCTTATGGTAGACAAATTCAAGATGAGACAGAGCTGTCAGAGCAAGCTTTCTTAATTTTCCCCATCAGTATATATTCCAGAGAGAGGAACAAAGGAGAAAAACTCTAAGAACTGAAGAATGTTTCCAATATACCCACAGATGTGTATATTCTTTCCATCTGTTAATTTCAATGCTCTTAGATTGTTCAGCCCAAATAAAATGAATAATAATGTTTATAATTTTATTTCTAAATAAAGGGAAGAAATTGGGAGAAGAGAATTTACAGGAAAGTCATGCATGGTAAACTTTCAATTGAAGCACTTGAAAATAAACTTGAAGAACAAGTGAAGCCCTCCAAAGACTGCTGAACAAAAGAGATTAATGTTATCTCTTTCTTTCAGCAAGATGGGACTGGTAGGACCTGGAATTCAGCAACATCTGGAGAGCTTCCAATTCCCTGTCTTGCTGAACAGATAAAGGGCAAAAAAGAACACAAATGAGGAAAAGGAGAGAAAGGAACAAAAGTAATGATACCAAGTTTAAGCTATCTAGTGCTAAACTTCCACATAAACATGTAATAAAACCTAATAAAGTGAAGTACTCACCTAAATACAGCTATTAAAGGTGCATAGATTGAATCTCCATCGTATACATACATATGGTCCCAACTACATTCTGTGGCAAAATGATTAAATCTTAATCTTAAAACTGAATTAGAACTAGAAGAGAAGAGGGGGGAAAGGAAGAATATTACAATATTCAGAAATAGCATTTATCCTAATAAAATAATAAAATATGAAGAAATTATTAAACAGCAACTAAAATTATTTTCTGGAAATTTGATGTGAAAGCAGCACAGTTTCAGTATATTATACACATGCCATTATTAAAAGAAAACACAAATCTCTGTTAAAATCATAAATCACATGAGAACATTTAATTAAGTAGTGCAAACTCACAAATGTAGAAGACCTGTTGATGTAAATGCATGCCATGCAAGCCAGATGATACACCATAAACATCCAATGATGTAAATTTTTAATTTAATTAAAAAGTTCTTAGACCTTTCTCATATTGAGACTCTCAAAAGTTTCCCAAGGGCAAAAAAGATTAATAGGGAGCTCCAAGATGCAGGAAAGGCTACTAATACAGTATACAGTATTTAAAAAAAACCGCTGCCACTGATGAACAACATTAGTTATATTATCAGGAAGCATGTTACGTAGGTTCAAAATGTTCCTTGGAATATGTTCCAAATAGATTAACAGCTATAATTTACACTGCACAATGGCTCAAAATATATACTTACTATCCTTCAATTAACCATGTACATTTAGTTTTATATTTATAATTTATTGGTCCATCTGTTAAATATCCTGAAGGTTCAGTTAACCTACAAAAGAATAAACCACAATAATTAGCCTTACAAGCCATTTCTTTTCTTTTCAAGCACATACATGAAAGCAAACTTTATTAAAACATATAATGCTTATCTCTATAATCTGCCAAGGGGACATGAACCGTAGTGCAAAGAGGTATTGCAGGATAAAGAGTATCCTACCCGCCTGAGGATGTATTCAGTGAGATTCATTTCTCAGAAGCATGCTGCCCATCTGTTCAACCTTCTGTGAATCTGCAAACCCAAAACAGCCCTCGATACAGCCTAATATTACCTTGGTAACTCTATTTTAATCCTAAAACTATCCAAGGCATTTAATTTTATTCCAGGGCTGTCTAGCACTTATCAAGGGCATGACTGAATACCCGTACCTCTTGCACTACCCGCCCACCAGGGTTGTGACTGTAGATGACTGATACCCATCCCATCCTAAAAGGAGAATGGGATGGGCAGAAACACATGGTCACTCAGGGCCAATAACATTGGCCACCAAAAATGCCCATCCAGCTCCATATCAACCAACTAGTCCCATTCTCCTGTTGTTAGGGTGGGAAGGTGGGATAATCGCCGCAAAGATAAGGAGACCGAAGAGAGCGGGGCGGGCTTAAATAAGCTCCATATGCCCCTTCCTCTCATGGACCCAGATCAGCATGAGTTTTTCACACCCACAACCCCTGCTGTTGTGGGTGTGGCCATTGCCTTCAGCTACCCATAATATTCCAGCTGATATTTCCATATAATTTTCAACAGAACAGAACACAACATACCTAAAAATACATGGCTAGATTGTCACCTGTAACTGAAGCAAACTACAGACAGGCATGAATTGCAATTCAGCAGTTTGGCCTGGTTGAGCATTGCACCTGCACAGGGGTTCCTTAGGCACCATGTGCTTCCCTCCCCTACATTCTTGATGCTCACCCACTCACTGGCAGCACCACAGGCTTTCCTGCATGCCTCTTCATCTGAGTGGGTGGCTGAGGAAGAGGAGGGGTGTGCACTACTTCCAGTGAGTGTGAAATCAAGTGGTGTGGGTGTACGAGAGAAAAACACAGAGCCTGCAATACAGCTGTGCAGGTGCAATGAAGAACCAGTTTGTGCTCATATTCAGTTATGGGATATTAGCTCCCTGAAATTGTTCACGTGCTATTTCATCATATTCTTACCAACTGTACACAAAACAATTTGCTCTTCCAGAATTCAGAGAACCATGCAACTGTAATGCAGAACAACGTATGTAAGCTGGAAAATGGCCTTCTGCCACAGGAAATTTTGCATGGACTAAACTATGAGTCTCTCTCTCTCTCTCTCTCCTCTCTCTCTCTCTCTCTCTGTATGTGTGTATGTGAATAAATGCCCTTCCTTCCTTCCTTCCTTCCTTCCTTCCTTCCTTCCTTCCTTCCTTCCTTCCTTCCTACTTACCTACCTACTTACCTACCTACCTACCTACCAAAATCAAATGTAGACACCAAGACATAGCAACCACAAGCATCATCAAACATGTCATGAGGGTAGGAAAACCAAGTGGAGATAAAGCTATAGGTTAGATTACTTAAACTCCATTTTTGCCAAAATTTCTAAACTTGCCTTTCCTCTAATTTCAGAGAAAGAATACTTAAAGCCATTTTATCCACCTTAAGGGAGTTCTCATATTTATGTACTTCTCATCCGAGACATTAGTATCTACCTACCTCAAAAACTTCACCATTGAACACAGACAATTGTATATGACCATATTCTGACCCAGATTGAGTTCTAGGACATTTGTACCCTGCCTCTGTCTTTGTAAAGGACCCAAGGAGGCTTACATCATTCAAAGATAATACTTAAAGTGAAAAACTTTAAGTATATAAATATGAAAAAGAACCAAACAAATACTCAGTAAAAGACTGTAAACAGAAGCATATCAAAACACATTCAAAGAAGTAAGGCACAAGGATCTATTTAAGAACCACACTCTGATAGCCAGTAATAATAATGAAGTAGAAAAAGAACCCAACACACTCCAATAAAAGCCCCTTACTCAGCATAAGACATCTACCCAAAGCTATTTCATTCAATCATAGAGTTGGAAGAGACCTCAAGGGCCATCTAGTCCAACCCATTGCTATGCAGGAACCCCCACCACAGTACTTCTGACAGATGGTCATCCAGCCTTTGCTTTAAAACCTCCAAAGAAGGAGACTCCACCACCCTTTGTGGCAACATATTCCACTGCCAAATAGCTCTGTCATGAAGTTCTTCCTAGTGTTTAAATTGAATCTCTTTTCCTGTAGAAACTAGGACTCCTGGCACATGTCCTAGTGTCTGAAGCCATGGAAAATAAACCAATCCCCTCTTCAATATGACATCCTTTCAAATATTTAAACATAGCTATCATATCCCTTCTCAGTCGTCTTTTTGTATGGCTATAAACATTCCCAGTTCCCTCACCCACTCCTCGTAAGACATTTCTTCCAGACCTTTAACCATCCTGGTCACCTCCTCTGGACCCGTTCAAGGTTGTCAACATCCTTTTTAAACTGAGGTGTGCAGAACTGGACACAGTACTCCAGGTGCATTGATATTTTGTAAACCCAAATCACAACTTTTGTAAAAGTTCTCCCTTTTATTAATTTTTTTAATGTATATTTTTCTTTTTTCTCTAGAAATTCAGAACTTGGATGACAAATAATTGCTTATCTCTATTTATATATCATTCATAACTGCAGCTATTTCAACAGTTTTTTGTGTGATTCGTTTTACTTAATTTTAGGGAAACAGTATCATTTTACCACTTTCATATCTGCATGAGTTTAGCTTGTGGTTAATTTTAATCAAACTAAAAAAAGCTATTTTGCAGCTTCTCAAAATGTAGATAATTATTTCAAAAAGTTATGAAAACAATTCTGTATTACATTACTTTGTTTAGCCAAAAATGAACATTTTGGAAGGAAATTTCTCCTATTCCAAACTGGCCCAGATTTTGCAGACTTATTTATTGCAATATTTTAAAAAGCCAACATTAGATGCCTTTCTATTTATTATTCCTGAATGAAAGGTTGCATAAGTGCAGAGAGGTTTGTTAATTATGCCCTTAATCATGCAGGTCTGTATGTCTGAAGTATTCCCGGCAACAGTAATAAAAATTGTTCCAGTAGAATAGAGATTTCATCAGTATTTGTGAATTGCAACCTGGATTTGAAGATACAGCTGAATCATGATCCAAAGCATATGCTAATTTGTGAATCAACCATGTTTTCCTCATTCATTAAGCAAGCAGTGTTCTCTGCTTAATTCATGAAATTGGCATATTACCGCACAATCGAAAGCAATACATCTCCTTCATCTATTTAACACATACACCAATTGTCTCATCAGTGTGCAAACTTGTTTTCATGAAGTAAATAAAGTATTGCTAATTTCAAAAATTAGCAGGAATATCTAGTTAGTTTAAAATTAGTTTAATTTCCAACTTTAGATGTTTCATGTATGGTTGACAGTTATGAACTGGCTCTTGTTTTTAAAATAATCTTTATATTGACAAACCAATATATAAATTCCCACCACCCTCCTACCAAAATTTAATACTTAGTGTTCACCACATCATATCTGCTTTAATGGCTAAGCAGTTTTGCTACTGCGGCTCTAACTGATGAAAACACCTTTTATCACTCCGGCCTGTAAAGAAATTTGTCTTTAATGCTCCTTCATAAACAGTAGGACCCCGGTATCTGCTGGAGATCTGTTTCAGGCTTCATTTGGATAACAAAAACCATGGATAGGAAAAAACACCCACCTCCCCGCAAACTGCTGTTTTGGGACAGTAGCTTGCCTTACAATGTTTGTATGTAACAGCAGCTTGCTTTACAGCTGGTGTTTTAAGACAGTAGATTGCTTTACAGCTGATGAATTATTTATTTAATTTTTTCCTCTGCCAACCATGGTTAACTGAATCAGTGGTTAATGAAACAGTGGATATGAGGGTCCTACTGTATAACACTGATTTACTAAAGCAAAGCTGGGGAGGGAAGTAATGTAACTCCAAACCCTCTTCTGTACACCTCTTTTTGAATGTGTCTAGCATTGTCCATGGTACATTCACAACATCTTGTTTAGATGGATCCACACATAAGCAAACTGGCTTTCATACTTAACAAGGAATTAGTTGTTCCACATTTGGACAGAGGAACTTTGTATACAGAATTTTCCCAACGGCATCTATGATGTCTCCGTGCTCTTCTTTTCCAGCTATCTTCTCTGTGAAGCACTCCAAAGTCTCACATGGCCTTGCATGCTTGCCCTATTTGCTTGCTTACAGAACCATCCCTCCCAACCAACCAAATACTTTTGTGGGGAAAAATCTGGCCAAGGCAGTCATATTGCGAAATCAAAAAAACATCCTTAGGCACAATCATCCAACTTCATACATCAAATTGTGATTTGGGTTGGCTGTGAATGACTTGTACCACTTAAGGTACTCAGCTTTAGCCTTTTGTTTGCCTGCAAGCAGGTTAGGATACAATAATAACTTTTAAATAATTCAAGTCTTATATACTCACTTCTAAAGGAGAGAAAAACAAACACTCAACCCAGAACAGAAGCTTTAAACACTTCTTCCTTCCTCTGGTCTGCTGTCCTCCTCTTCTGAGTCAACTACAATGTGTTGCTACTACTCAGGACACCTGTGACCTATGACAGTCCTAGTATGGTTTTTAAGGAATATTGGATATGTTCAAAGTATTTCACCATTGCCACATACAATGAGCTTCTGTCCAGAAGCAGGGATTTGAAGCCAGGCTTCCCAGGCCATATCATCTTTCACATTTTACAGGCAGACTCAAACCCTCTGCCTGCGGATTCAAACAACCTGTGTTATACCTAAACATACAGAAGCTGCAGGAATAAGTGACCATAATCATCAGTCAAGAACAACAAGGAAAGTTTCCCACAGGCACCCAGAGACTGCAAATTTGCAGAGAAGCTTCTCCTGACTCTCTTTTACAATCCCTCCCAGTTTGGTGAAGATTGTGTTTCCCTAAAGATAAGGTAAAGGTTGCCCCTGCACATGCATGCTAGTCGTGTCCGACTCTAGGGGCGGTGGTCATCTCCGTATTCAAGCCGAAGAGCCAGTGTTGTGCAAGTCCATGGCCACGTGGCTGGCATGGCTGCAAGGAAACACTGTTTTACCTTCCCGCTTTTTACGGTGGTGTCTATTTATCTATTTGCATTTACGTGCTTTCAAACTGCTAGGTTGGCAGGAGCTGGGGTTAACAGCAGGAGCTCACTCCACTTCATGGCACCCAGGATTCAAACTGCCGAGCTGCCGACTTTGCAGTCAACAGTTTTCGGACGCCATAGTCCACTGAGCCACCACGCCCCTTTGTTTCCCTAAGTCAGTTGCTAAAGGGCACTTTTCCTATGAGGCCACTTTGTAGGTGCATGACCCAGATATCTGAACCCCCAAATCTTGATCAAACTTGGAATTCTATGTGTCTTGGGGATCATTTTACAGGATTTTAAAATAAAAAATGACTCAACAAATTGATTCATCAATTGGTAAGAAAAAATCATAAACTGATGATTTGTCAATCTTGATAAATAACAAAATGAAACAAATGACCATTTTTCTGATTCATGCCCATTAGGCACCACCCTTTTTGAGGTTCCTAAACAAAGAAGGTAAGAAGAAAAGCAAGCACATACATAACCAGCTTTCCCACAGCAAGCATTCTGTGACAGCATCCTTGACACTCATAAGAAAATAAGAAGAGCCATGCTGGATCAGGCCAAAGGTTCATCTAGTCCAGCTTCCTGTATCTCACAGTGGCCCCACCAGATGCCTCTGGAAGAGCATGAGACTAGATTTCTGTCTCCTGATACCACTCCCCTGCATCTGGCCTTTGAAGTACCCTGTTTTTGAAGTCTGGAGATTATACATCCCCATCATGGCTTGTATCCTGTGACGGACTTTTTCTTCAGAAACCTGTCCAATCCCCTTTTGAAGGTATCCAAGCCAGATGCCATCACCACATCCTGTGGCAGGGTGTTCCACAGATTAACAACATGCTGGGTAAAGTATTTTCTTTTTCTGTTCTCACTCTCCCAACCCTCAATTTGAGTGTCTGGTATTTTGTGAGGGAGAAGAATGTCCCTCAATCCGCTTTACTAATGCCCTGCATAATTTTGAATGTCTCAGTCATATCCCCCCTCAGGTGACTTTTTTTTCTCAAACTAAAGAGCCCCAAATGTTTTAACCTTTCCTCATAAGGGAGGTGCCCCAGCCCAGTAATCATTTCCGTCCCTCTCTTCTGCGCCTTTTCCAGTTCCACTATGTCTTTTTTGAGATGTGGTGACCAGAACAGTATGCAATACTATTGTTTTGTACAATGTTGGCTGTTTCATTTTCAGTTCCCTTTTTGATGATCCGTACCATGGAATTGGCCTTCTTCACCACTGCCACACACTGGATAGACACTTTCATTGAGCTGCCCACCAGCACACAAAGATCTCTTTTCTGATCCATCACGGATAGCTCAGAACCCATGAGTTGATAAAGTTTTGATTATTTCCACTTTATACAAAAACGGATTTTATTTGGAATGACACAAGATCTTTCCTGAATTTTCACAGGAAAGAATTATAACCTGGCTCCTGTTATCTCTTGAAGAATAATGGATGTGGAAGTTACAACAGACAGTGCCCTTCTGTTGCTTTTACCTTCATGGCCTTGAATAATTAGCAAAGGCAGATAATACAAAAGTCAAATGAGAAATACTACTTTAGTAAATCTTTTTAATATTTTCATATTATTAAACTGTGTTTTTTCTATAAATGATGAACATACCGTAAAAATAGTCATACTAATTTTCTTTTGGAACAAATCCCATGGAATATAATACTCCATATATCTTCCACAAGCAATCTTCCTTCAAGTTCTTTTCTCAAGCTCTGAATTCCCAGAATGCCCTCATCACTTTTTTTCTCTCTTTTGCATACCATCCATACTTGTGTATCTGGTAAAGAAACATCTCTAGCCAGAATGTAAAACACCTTAGTAGTTGTGATTCATGGACTAACTGTCTGGAACCACCATGTGATTTTGATACATTTTACTTCTTTCCTGTATAATTATTTGGAACAAGCCCTTGCATAATTCTGTGCAGAGATGTTCTAGTAAATGGCTGACAAGTTGAAACAAAATATCTCCTGTTTCCAGAAATACTATCATAATTTATTAGATTGATAAAAACCATGCAACTCACTGCCATAGTGTTTCAGCATACAGATTTTTAATAACATAATTAAGACTGCAGGTGTAACTGCGCTCATGACCTTGGATTCAATCCCAGGTAGCAGGCTCATGGTTGACTCAGCCTTCCATCCTTCTGAGGTCCGTAAAATGAGTACCTAGCTTGTGGGTGGGTGGGGGGGGGAATGTGTAGCCTGCACACTGTAATTAAAATTGTAAACCACCCAGAAACTACTTGAAGTGGTACGGGGAAGTATATAAGCAGAACCCTCAAATAAATGAATAGAACTAATTATTATACTCATGTGCAGTTTTGCTTTGGCCCTACCTGTGAGTGTAATGACACAACAAGTGTTATTGTAATGTAGCAAATATAAGTAAATGTTCTCCTAATGTTTTACTTACAGAGGTCAAGGGGGTGATCCTTGCAGTTGTATACTGATTTGAATCACCTGGCAGTAGACTCAGAGAATCATGAAGTTTGAAGGGGCCTATGAGACCATCAAGTCCAACCCCCTACTACCAGTTAGGAAATTGTTCCTGATATTCAACAGAAATCTGACTGTAGCACTAGATCAAGAGCTGCATGGCCAAAGCATCCAAATACCCACAGCCATTAAATACTGACACCTCTTACCTCTCCCAGACTTTCCCTTGAAAAAACTCAGATGAGAAGCTTGAGATCCCACTCCCTGAATCATGGGGAATGATTCCAACATGTTTTATTCTGCACTTGTCTCGGATGAGGAAGGCTGGGGAGTGACTAAGTGCCGAGTTCCTCGCCATCACCACACTTACAAAATGTGAGTTATAGAAATAGTTGTTACAATTGTTGATTTGCCCATCAAGATCAGCCCAAACTGTTGCACATGTGGTGCTGCCAGAATGGCTACTGTATCCTTGCATGCATGGGTCACAAAACAGCCTTCCTGAATCACAACAAAGATCTACCGTTTCTAGCATTCACTAGATAGTCATGAGAAGACCACAATCAGGATCTCAACACAACACCATGTTACCACTCATATTTCCACAAGCAACTCCTATTTCATGTCTCTGATATGGTAGAATATGTACACCTAGGTTATAGGAACTGATCCTTGCTCCTCCATCCATACTGAAGGTCTGATACATGATTTGGAAGGAAAAGAACAGAATTTAAGTAAGTATTTTTCCTTCATATTTTATCATGTTTGATAAGAAACAAACTGCCTGCAACACAAACATTTTCATACAGCAGCATCAATGTTGCAAAAACCACAAGATCCCTTTTCTACAGCACATGACAATTTTAAAAAATACAAAAACTGTATTACAAAAGCATCAGCACTGCACAAGTGAAGTTTCATATAACAAAATAGGTCAAGTTTCAGCACCTGGTATATAGACTAAATGAAGTGCTGACAGCATCCAAGCATACTGCTCAATTTCTTAAATAATTTATCTACAGTAGAAATCAATGAAAATCTAATCTTATTGTGCTGTGTCTGAAACAAGCCAGTGGAAACTCAGCTCAGACTGCACTACTCTGTGCTCTGTATTTATTATTTAAGTGACAAAGATAAAGGTAACTCACATGGGCTGGCAGGAGAGATTACTATGAGGATGAAAATTGATGTTGCATTTCTAGCAGATTTTGTACAAGGACAATAGTACTTGTATGACTCTCAGCTAAAGATAGCATGAAGTTCAGTTTGGAGGTTTGTGTTAGTTTGTAGGCATAGCACCGTAAGTGCCATGCATTACACAAACACACACACACACACACACACACCAACCAATGACCCACTTACCAATCAAAGCACACTCCTCTTCTCTTCAGCTGTTCAACCAGTCCCAGGTAGGAGCATGGGTTTGCATGTCCCGCGCTTTGTCTGACTGGGCAATCAGCCACAGAGGTGGTTTAGGAAAGCCTGTGCTCTACCAGAGACTTGTCCATCTGTCCAAGAGGCAGAGAGGAGCACACACTGCCTGATGAGCAGGAGACCCAGTTAGGGAGGGCAGGGGGATGTATTGTGCAGGAACACCCTGTAATGCTGTGTGTAAAAATGGCACGGACCTCTGAACTGAGCTTCGTGCTCATCACTACAGCTACATGAACATAATGTTTGAAGAAAATTAGGTGCAAAAATATCTCAGTGATTTCCCCACATTACACAGAAATAATAAGTAACCCACCCACAGTCAGTTCAGCCACAGAGACTGTCCTCCTTGACACACCAGCTGGATTGTCTCAGTGACAGTTTTGCTCCCCTTTTTTGGGTGGGGGAGGTATGACTTCGTAAGTACAGAGGAAAGCATGGGGAGTAATAACATACATGGGAACAGCCACAGAAGAAATCCTTTCCATGTTTGCCAGTTCCCTGGCTAGCCTTTCTTTGTAAAGCAGAACAGCTCTAACGTAGTCACCGACTTAGGCTGGCCTAATCATATTCAGTAAGCGTATCACAAAGGTCGAGGCCATATTGACTTCTACTCAGAGCAAATTTGAGAGCAAGTAATTCTCACTTTAAGCTCTTTATGTTCATAATGAAAGTCTATCCGAAATTAGGATAAGGTGGCATTATATCATGTTGCAAGAACTGTAGGAAGGGAGAGGAGCAGAATTATGAATCCCTGACTGGAACATTCAGTTGCCTGTTGCCATTAGAAGCAATACACTAAGCAGCATCACAGATTCCATGGGGAATTGTGTTCAAGTAAAGAAGAGAGTGCAGCACAGAGGTAACAATGCAATGGGTATTTGAGATGTACAGATGTGATCCATCACTTTCAAAGAGAAAAAGCAAACCCAAGAAGCTAGAGGTCATTACCTGATACTTGAACATTTCCAAATCACAGTCAAGATATACAAATCACAAGTAAGAATAGGTTGCATCACTAAATTTAAAATGTCATTAATAATATGTACCATAATGAGCTTTAAAGGGGATGTCCTTACATATTGTTATGTACTATTAAGTGGATTCTGATTTATGCCAATCCTATGAATGAATTGTTCAAGTTTTGTATCCTCACATGTTGCCTCAAGAAGATGTGGTTGGGAGGGACTTTTTGTTAGTAACTTGAATGGGGGGGGGCAGGAAATACTTATCAAATCTGAAGATGACATGAATTTATTTTATTTTATTTTATTTATTGGAATTTTATACCGCCCAGAGTGACTGTGCAGCCAGATGAGTGGTATAAAAATTCAATAAAATAAAATAAAATTCAATAAAATGAAATAAAATAAAATAATAAAATAAAATAAAATAAAATAAAATAAAATAAAATTTGGTGGAAGAACAAATAACCTGAAAAATGCAAACAAAATTCAAAAAGATCTTAATAGTCTTGAGCACTGGGTTGAAAAGTAACAGAATGAAACTTAACAATGATGAACACAAAGTTCTACATGAAGTAGTGTCTATGGAGTAGGGTGGGGGAAATAAATGAATTTGCAAGATGGAAGACACTTGGCTCCATAATACTATGAGCGAGAAGGACCTTGGACTTGTCTTGGATCACAAAACATATAAGAGCCAACAGTGCAATGTGGCTGCAAAAAAGGCAAATGCCATTTTAGACTGCTTTAACAGATGTCTATTTCCCAAATCCTGTGAAGTACTAGTCCCCCCCTTCTTTTCTGCTCCAGTTAGGTCTCAAAAGAAAATATTTTTTCACCCAGCGCGTTGTAAGTCTATGGAATTCCCTGCCACACAATGTGGTGATGGCATCTGACCTGGATGCCTTCAAAAGGGGATTGGACAGATTCCTGGAGGAAAAGTCCATTGCAGGTTACAAACCATGATGGAGATGTGTAGTCTCCAGGCTTTAAACCAGGGTACTTCAAGGGCCAGATGCAGGAGAGTGGTATCAGGAGACAGATATCTAGTCTCATGCGCTCCCAAACACATCTGGTGGGGCCGCTGTGAGATACAGGAAGCTGGACTAGATGGGCCTTTGGCCTGATCCAGCATGGCTCTTCTTATGTTCTTATGTTCTTATCTTGAATACTATAACCATTCTGGACACCACAGTTTAAAGACGCCAAAAAACTGGAACAAGTTCAAAGGAAGGCAACAAAGAGTATCAGGGTACTGGAAACTGAGCCCTATTTGGAAAGATTACAAGAACTAGGCATGTTTAGCCCTTAGAAAAGAAGACTGAAGAGAGTTATGGAAGCACTCTTCAAATACTTGAAAGATCCAGAGCAGGGGCAGGATCTGTTCTCAATTATCCAGAGGGTAGAGTATGTGATAATGGGGACAAGTTATAGAAAGCTGAATATCAGGAACAACTTCCTAACTGTTACAGCAGTATGACAATGGAACCAATTGCCTCAAGAGGTAGCACATGTTCCAGCACTGGGGGCAATTAAGAGAAAATCAGGCAACCATCTGCCAGCTTTTGATTTGTATTTCTGCATTAAGCAGGGTTTGGACTGAATTGCCTTATACTGTAGTCCCCTTCCAAATTCATGATTATACGATTCATACAGACATGAATAGTGCAGTATTTGGAACACGCAGACTCAATTCACAACTTCAAATAAATGTGGAAATTTATCTTGCACCAAACATCCCTTTTTGTGTATATGTTGAATGAGCAAAATTCAATGGCCCAAATGCTATTTCTTCGCAGTATAAAACATACTTGTATAGGCCTATTGAGTTAACTCCTTGAAAGGTTCACTGATGCAAATAATCTTACTCTGATTGCAACTTAATGAGACAATTATTGAAGTTAAAGTAGCTCCATTTGAATCAGTGGAACTTATAGTTTGTCATCAAATCCACACTCATTCAAAGCGCCTTCTCTAGTGCAATTTACTACACTAAAAAAAACAAATTTTGGGCATTGTTAGAAAATAGAATAGAAATAAACAGGCAATGAATTGTCAGGTGATACCATTTCAACACAGTGCATTAGTCTGACGACACTGTCACTTGTGACCTAGTTCAAGGTCTTAACCTAAGCTTCCTGAGGGAGCCTATTAAAGCTCTCTAATGCTGTTGGATCCCTTCACTTCCAACTTTTTCATTTTCTATTTCTGATTACAAGCTTCTAAAGAACAAATACCCCCAAAGGACATGGGCTTTCTACCTGTTTTCCCAGCCATTTGATCATCATGTAATAATAACAACAATCTTTATTATCAATGAACAACCCGTGTACAATGAAATTGACTGAGCTTCCCTCCCCCAACCCCATCGCACTTAAAAAAACAACACTCAATCGCATTCATCTTGTGTGTTTGTTGCACAACTTGCCAGCCCATGGGTCTGTCATGTGTTTTCACTTCTCATTCAACAGTCTAACAGCCTATGGATTAAAAACTATTTTTTAGCCTGTTGGTATGGCTTGCTATACTTCTGTATCTCCTGCCTGAGGGTAGGAGAGTAAAGAAACGCTTACTGGGGTGTGAATCATCTCTGAGAATTTTCCTCGCTCTCCTAAGACAGCGGTCCCTGGAAATGTCACCCAGTGGATTTAGGGGACAGCCCATGCTGTCTTAAGCTGTGTTCACTACCCCTCTGTAAAGTCTTTTTGCTGTCAACCCTGCAAACCATACTGTAATGCAATTATGTGAGGACACTTTCTATTGTAGCCCGGTAGGAGGAGGTCATCAATTGCTGTTCCACGTTATTCTTTCACAAAAACCTGAGGAAATGGAGTCTCTGTTGGGCCTTCCTGGCCACCAGAATTGTATTAATTTTCCATGAGAGATCTTCACTGAAATGAACTCCCAGGAATTTAAAGGAGGAAACTCTCTCCACAAAGCCCCCCTTAATGTACAATGGGGCAAGTTTCTCTCCGGAAGTCCAGCACCATCTCCTTTGTCTTGTTGATATTTAGGTGCAAATTCTTTTCCTGGCACCATGAGGATAATTTTTGGACCTCCCCCCATATGCTAATTTATCTCCACCTGTAATAAGACCCATTATGGTAGTATCATTGGCAAACTTACTGATTATAGTAGATGAGTCAGATGGTACACAATTATATGTATACAATGAATACAGGTAGGGACTAAGCACACAGACCTGTGGGGAGCCAGTGCTAAGCTTCAGCGAGGTAGATCCTCACAGTTTGTGACCAATCCCTCAAAAAGTCTTTAATCCTATTCTATTAATCCTATTCCTTATTTCTAGGATACTATCCTCTTATGAAAATAATTGCACTCTATGGAAAATGAGCTGCAGTTTTAAACAGAATTTAGTGAGAATTTATGTAGAAAACTTTCTCTTTTGAGATTTTTTTTTTAAAAAGCGGAGTCTATTGTCACAATTGTATGCTACTTTAAAGATTCTGTGGGAAAGCATATTACTGAACATTTAAATGCCCCTCATGGGAACCCTGGAGATGGTGAAGAGCACAAAGGGATTAATTTCCAGGATTATAATAATCCGGGATCAGCATCATTTTTTCCAGAATGGTAAAGTTTAATCCCAAAACAAATAATTTAAAAAAGTATTCCAGCATGTTTACAGTGTTTTACCAAGCACAAAACAGTTGAATCAAATGCCTATATACAGTTGAAACTCAAAAAATTAGAATATCGTGCAAATGTTCATTTTTTTCAGTAAGTCAACTCAAAAGGTGAAACTAATATATTAGATAGATTCATCACATGCAAAGCAAGATATGTCAAGCCTTACTTTGGTATGATTGTGATGATTATGGTGTACAGTTTATGAAAACCCCAAATTCATAATCTCAGAAAATTAGAATATCACATGACATCAATAACACAGGGATTGGAAATAGAAAAACATTGGACCTCTGAAAAGTATAAGTATGCATATGTACTCAGTACTTGGTTTTGGCCCCTTTTACATCAATTACTAACTGAATGTGGCATGGCATGGATGCTATCAGACTGTGGCACTGCTAAGGTGTTATGGAAGACCAGGATGCTTCAATAGTGGCCTTCAGCTCCGCTGCATTGTTCGGTCTCATGTCCTTCATCTTTCTCTTAGCAATGCACCATAGATTCTCCATGGGGTTCAGTTCAGGCGTGTTTACTGGCCAATCAAGCACAGTAATCACATGGTCATTGAACGAGGTTTTGGTACTTTTGTCAGTGTGGGCAGATGCCAAGTCCTGCTGGAAAATGAAGTTAGCATCCCCATAAAGCTCATCTGCGGAAGGAAGCATGAAGTACTCCAAAATCTCCTGGTAGGTGGCTGCATTGACCCTGGACTTAATGAAACACAATGGACGAATACCAACAGATGATATGGCTCCCCAAATCAACACAGACTGTGGAAACTTCACACTGGACTTCAAGCATCATGCATTGTGTGCAGACTCTGGGTCCTTGGTTCCCAAGTGAGATGCAAAAGTTGCTCTCATCAGAAAAGAGGACTTTTTTTGGACCACTGAGCAACAGTGTTTAGGAGCGGCTTGACAAGAGGAAAACAACATTTGAAGTCCATGTCCAGGATCCGTCTGTGTGTGGTGGCTCTTGATGCACTAACTCCAGCCTCAGTCCACTCCTTGTGAAAGCCCCCAACACTTTTGAATGGCCTTTTCCTGACAATCCTCTCCAGACTGCAGTCATCCCTGCTGCATTGTGCACATTTTTATTCCACACTTTTCCTTTCCACATAGCGTTCTATTGATGTGCTTTGTTATAGCATTTTGGGAACATCCAACTTCTTTTGCAATCTGTACCTTTTGGGGCTTTCCCTCCTTATGGAGGATGCCAATGATGATTTTCTACACAATTATCAGGTCAGCAGTCTTTCCCGTGACTGTGATTCCTACTGAGCCAGACTAAGAGACCATTTAAAGGCTCAGGAAACCTTTGCAGGTGTTATAGATTCATTAGCTGATTAGAGTGGGACACTTTGAGCCTAGAATAAATTAACATTGGCACTATATTCTAATTTTCAAGTTTCACATGTATTTGGGATTTGGAAGCAGAGCCTCCACACCCTAAAACTAAATGCCCATGAAAGCTTTTGCACCTTTTCAAAAATGTTGCCCTTATTCAGGCAGACTCAGAACTAATGTCTTTCTAAACATGTAAACTGGGGCACATTAAGGACTAATTGGTTGATAAAATGGTCCCTGAAACAAAACACTTCTGCTACTATAAGACTATTAATCTCTAAGATACCACAAGATGCTCTTATGTTTCTTGTAAGACAGCAGTCTATGAGAACATGTGGTTGAAGGCTTTCTACAACATGATAAACTGTTTTGTAATATAACCGTTCTACAACAACTATGTGCCTTTCAAAAAATGTTGTGACTGTGAACAGACCTATGCAACTCCTTTGACACATGTTGTCCTTTTGTTTTTGCAAACACAGTGTATATAATCAATAGAGACTGGAAACAGCCAACATCCTTTGGCTTGTCACAAAATCTGGCTCAAGTAACAGCACTAATGTGCCAAAAGAGAATGTAGTTGTTTCCATTGGCACTTACAGGTTCAGTCTGATACACCGCAGTCAACATATTTTACCCTTCCATATTATAGTAGCAGATAAGTCTGTGCTGATTTGAGCATCCTACTCAGCTTTTAGCCCATTAGAGTTCTGTTACATACAGTAAGCCCACTTGCTCAAAATGGGAAGTTGGCAGTGGAAAAATGTAGCATGGATAGGGGCACGATTAGAATTGGCCACTACAGAGAAGAAGCAAGGTCAGCTCTGCTGGACCATGACTTATGTCCCATCATGCCAAGTGATAGTGATTAGTCTGATTGAACAAGGTAGGTCTGGTTAAATTAGTTGAATATTCAGGACTCAGGAATATATTCAGCAAATAATATACATCTTTAGACACACTAGCATGTACTTACAATAGTCTAAAAAGCTGTGATATAGAAAAATCAAAGTTTCCTTTTGTTTTTTTAAGTTACAGAGCTAGGATTCAGCTGACCACAGGCCAAATTAAAATAAAAACATGTGGACTTCCCAGATAGATGCCTTTGGAAATAATGCAATATCAAGTAATTAGGACTTCAAAAGAGCTAAGCTGCAGAGGAAATGGTAAATGACAAAATGATAAAATTCCTCCAGGAGAAGGAAGGAGATAAAATATGAAATCATGGCATCAGGAAACATCTTTAATTAAATTCTTGCCTTATATCCAGTGTCCATTCATTCTTCTGTTATACAAGTTGGTAAACAAAACATCCAAGGATAATGCATCATCACTTGTAGAACATGAAATTATGGTTCATGTGCCCAAATGTGATACGACAATAAACCACCTTTACACCAGGATTAACTGGGTTTATAAATTCTGTTTTTAGGCTCAGGCTAAGAACTAACTTCCTTCAAGAACACCCTTGCAGTTTAACACTTTCTGTCATACTTCCTACTTCGTACTTAGGTTCATAATTCAAACACTTATGGGCATTTTTCTTTTAGTTCTACTTACGGCCATAGTGGTGAAAGATGTGATAATTCATACATCAGAGAATTTTAACTTAAATTATTCATATGTGCTGTCAGCTTTAATTGTACTTTACCGTAACTCCTGACAGAATAAAAAGTGAGTCTGAACCAAACCTCACCTTATGAATTTCATCAAGTAAAAGAGGAAATAATTTCCTCCCCCCCACCACCAACGGCTTAACTGAGGGTGGCAAAAGACAAGTTGGGGAAAACGTAGAAATTATTCACTATATGCTGACATTTTGCATGTGGAAACAGATGTTTCATGTTTATCATCTTAAGGCCCATATCTCTCTCTCTCTCTCTCTCTCTCTCTCTCACACACACACACACACACACACACACACACACGTACAAGACCCATAGCTAGCCAAATTATTTGAGTAGTGGGGCTGAAAGTCCTGTTAGCACCTCTCTCCATCACTGGCAATAAAGATTTAATAACTAAACAAATTATTTCCCACTTGCTCTTCTTTTATAATACTCAGGGCAGCTGCTTCACCCTGGCCAGCCCTGAAATACTGCTTGGGTGGTAGAGTATATTAAGAATAGAATGGAATGTAGAAGTATTTAAGTCTTTCCCTGCTTATATTTTCTTCCTTGAAAGCATCTCTAAATGTCTTCATATTTGCATTTTAAACTTAGGGTACTTGTACATGACCCCTAAACTCCGCCGCAAATGGCTCCCAGCTCCGGAGCTTAAAATTGTTTCCCCACCAGCTCCGGAGTTTACAGAAAATTAAATGCGGCCACGCCCACCTAAGCACGTCCCAGCGCACTTTTCAGGTACCTGCTCTTGGACAGTGAAAAACCCCGGATCCGGATGTAAAGGAGTGAGTGCCAGGCTCTCCTCGCTTCTGGTTGTGTTTTTTTTTTTTTTTGCCTCCCGCCCCTTTAAGAGAAGGAATCAGGACGACGACGGGGCTTGGGGAGGCTTGGGGAGGCTTGGACCAGCAAACGGAGGTGAGCCTGCATTCTTTTGTCCCCTTTTTTCTCCCTCCCCTCACGCAGACAGGATCAAGGAAGTGCGGAGGGGTGGGGATGCAGGAAGAGCAACGAACCCCCAAGATCTCTGCTCCGAATTTAAGTGGCCAGCGGATGTTAGGGGTTGTGTGAAAAGGCTCTTAGTGGCAAAGTCTTCTAGAAAGTGATTGGGTAAGAAATAGTGAGCAAGGAAAATTTTCTGCTCCCTCCTTAACTGCTATCATTGCAGTCAACTTTCCCCCTTCTAAACAGAGCCTCACGCTACAGTACATTACATTTGTAGTCAAGCTGCAGATTGATATAAATGAACAAGAAATTGGGATCAACTGCAAGTTACTTCCACTTCCACAGTTTTTCCTAGCCTGATGTGTTCTACAGATTTATTTCAGTTTCAATCCTTCTGTTTATAAACATGGGACACTGCTTCTGTGTTGCTTTTTCATGATTCAAAACTCCCAACAAAAGCTCTGCCACTGCCTTGCAATATAGTGCAGGAAAAGGTGCCAAGATTTATTTAGTAAAGATTAACAGGATTCCCCTCATGCTCAGTATCCTTCACAGTCACCACACAAGGGAAACTCCCATTTTCATCAGTTAACCACTTGTCATTCAAGCACAAAGCAATGGGCTATTTTTTGACAAGTTCCCTGGCAATTTATTGCTTGAGCTACAAAGCAGTCCAAATATCTAGAGGAAATTCTCAGACTTCATTGTCGGTGCTGAAGTTACATAATTGTTTTGTAGACATCATTTTTCTCATCTTATTGTACAGCAAAGAATTAAAAGGCTTTAAATGAGGGAGAGGATCAACTGAGGATTTGGCTTAAGGACTTTGATCCAAGAACTTTAAGCACCATTTGTAGTGAAAATGTTTGAGATTTTTTAAAGGTGGCTGTCATCTATACTGATCATTATAAGATGGGCTTGTCCAATAAATCCTGTTTCTAGCTAGCATTTCAAATATATGATAAGTATATGTTTTCCCTCCCATTGTTTTGACGCTATTTGATTTCTTTTTTCTTGCTTTCTTTTTTGTATTGTATTGTCTATTTTAATTTTAATTTTGTTGTAAACCACCCAGAGTTCCACTGGAAGATGGGTGGTATAGAAATAAAATAAAATAAAATAAAATAAAATAAAATAAAATAAAATAAAATAAAATAAATAAATAAATAAATAATTATAGTGCTCCCCACTACTCATTTGAAATAATGATTTTTTTCCCCCCAGAACAACTACTAATAGGAATACAGGCAGACAGTGCAGAAATCAGGACACCCTTTTTCCATTTGAAAAAATTAATTTTGAAGATAATTTAAAAATATGTCCTATGCAAAAAGAAACACACTGAACAAGAAATAAAAGTATTATATCTGCATTAAAATATGAAATGTCTTATCCTTTTAAACTACTAAGAGGGTTTTCATGTTCTTGTGGCACATAAACTGGAATGTGCATTATTGAAACATAAACCTATGTATATTTACTAGAAGTAAGCACCATTAAATCTTTATTAGAGATTACCATGAGTAATATGTTTCATAATTTCCAGTAAAACAGTGTTAATGCTCTGAATTAACATTAATGGATTAGCTTTAATACCAGTATCTCCAAATTCAGGGATTATGAGAAAACTGATCATATGTAACATAGGATATTAGCAGGCAAGTGCAAGCAAATGAATTTTGCAGCAGCTACCGTTACTAAGAGATTACAGTATAAAATTACATCAAGTACTTTAAGAGCTGGTGTCGGCTGAGTTTTATTATTCTTACTTCTAAGTAAATATGCATACACTAATGTTACTTGTGGATTCCTGTGTGTGTGTTCCACAAGGTTTGAAAACTCTAGGTGGATAATTCAGTGTGTTAGGGACCCAAACCCCAGAGTCTGATTCCCCACTGTGCATCCCAGGAGAAAAGCCACCCTAGCTATTGTGGTGGTCGTACTTGTTATTCTTTGACAACACTACCTACCATCTATTTTAGAACTGCACAGCTGGAAGGAACCCCAGTGCATCATCAAGTGTAGCTCCCGTAAGAGAGGCAAAGTGTCTGCAACCAGGTAACTAAACCACTGAGCTATCCAGCAGTACAATAAAAATTGCACGCAATCAAGTCATTTCTGACCCATGGAAATCCTTTCTAGCTGTCACAGAAAACCAAGCAGAAATGGACTAAAAGGACATGCAGACGTGGCATTTGTAATAAAACTGGACAAGACAAAAAATTGGGAAAGAGGGAAAGAAAATGAAGAAAATATTCCATAAAACAGAATACTGTCTTGGACAGTAAAGAGATTATCTTGGGGAAAGAATTTAACATATCTGGTTTGGTGGTGTACTTCGTCCCTGTAAGCAGATTTCAGAGTCATGGTATGTACCATTACAAGACTCCAATGATTTTTTGTTTGCAAACAAACAAACAAACAAACAAATCTGTCATCACGTGTCCTGTTTTTATCATGGTTGCGTTACGCCTAATCCAAAGTGCTTCTCATGAGATGTAAAGCAGTAATTCCTTTGTCTACATTATCTCAAGGATAATATTCTCCACAAGGAACTTGGCTATACATTTAAAATTTTCAAGAAGGCCCTTTATGTTTTTCCCAAAAATCAAGATACATTTCAGAAGGATATGACTAAATGGATTTATTAGGGGCTCCCTTCTCTGAAAGTCTCATCTAGCCACTTCTCTGGTGGTTTTTATGTAATCTGGTACAGTGATACATACTCTTCTGTTTAAATATTCCCTTCCTGACCGAGGAAGATTCTTTTCCAGTGAAATTCATAATATGCATTAAATTTGTAAGACACAGGGTTACAAAGATAAACCTTCATTACACCCACTGTTAAAGCACTGTACTTTCATTCCAATAGCTGGAGTTTCAGAAGCCATGCTAATATGTATCACCTAGCATGTCTTCCAGAGTTCTCAAGATGTTCCTGTTGTTTCTACTTTCTTTTCTGTTTCTCCTTGTTAGATAATGTCCCTCCCTGTTGGTCCTTCAGCATTCCTCATCCAGGCTCAAATGTCCATTTGAGTCCATGGGTCTTCTGTAAGACACCTCCTATGTTTGTCATTTTGTTGTCCTCTTTTATTTCTTTGCACTGTTTACTGTAACAGTTTTCAAGATACATTGTTCTAAAACTTGTTCGATGTCAACTGTACCACAGATGATGCCTTAATGGCCCAAATCTTATCGACAAAATAAGGGCATCAAATGTAGAAAACCACAAAAGGAAGGTTTAAACATCTTCTTTGAGAATCATGCTGAAATTTCAAAGATAAAACACAACTGGTAATTATGATATCAAACCTTTTAAAAATAAAGGCCTTCCCAGCAGAGGGTAGGAGGGCTTGTATCCAGATTATCTTAAGACCACTATGGAGGCAGAACAGATACCCTTCTGGTGACAGTAGGGCATAGTCAGTTACATGCTATGTTAGATACATACATCAGAGGATAACTGCTGTATGTAACTGACATCACTGTTGACATAATTTTTATAGCAAATAGTCCTTAATAATAATAATGCAAATATAATACTACTGACATTTTCTATTTCTTGTCCCATTCTCTCCCACTCTCATAACTGGAACCAGGGTGCATATAAACCTTTCAGATTAATGTTGTTCTCCATGCATTTGAATCAGCATGCTGTGCAGACAAAAGCTCGTGCCAAATAAAACCTATTAGCCTTCAAGGCATCACAAGACTGCTTGATTTCCTGCAACAGATGAACATGACTACTTCTTTGTAGAATTATGATGCAATATGAAACTCTGCCATCTCAACATTTAGAAGAACAATAAATTAGAAATATTAGAATTACAAGTCTAATGAAACATTATTGGGAAAGACATTCTTTTCCCTTTCCCACAACAATTAAATCTGGCAGTGTCTAACTAGAAAAACCATCTTGGAATGGGAGAGATTGTCCAATACAGTATAAACATCAACACAGCACACGGTGGAAAAGTACATTCAGGGTTGGGAGTCAAATTCTGTCCTGGGATAAAACACATGTTGAGATTTAAAAATACAGCTGCTGGTTCTATAATGTCTTTGCACAAATCCATGGTGCAAGCACATGTGGAACACTTCATATTTACTTCTTGATGCCACAGCTCAAGAAAAATCTAATAGAATATAGCCAGGAAAGGTGTTGAGTAGTGTCTTTGGGACCAAATCCGAAGTCCTAATCCTCCCTCTTCTAATCTATGGAACAAATCAATCATGCAAGGGAATTTTTTTTTAAACAGACAGGTCAGGAAGCCTCAGCTGAGGCTGCAGTTGGGGCTGGGACCTGCAGAAGGTTTGGAGGTCTCTGCAAGGGCTGGAGCCTTCTCAGCATGGAGACCTGGGGGGAGCTTGTCTTCACATTTTATTCTGCAACCATGCTGCTCTGGGCCTCCCAAGAGCAGCGTGGCTGGAGAGTAAATTGGGGCAGCTGAAGATTTTTTCCACACATACATAACTCTAAAACTAGGTGCATCTTATGGTCCAGAGCATCTTATGGAGCAAAAAATACAGTAAGTAGTTCTTTTACACTATGAGGGTGATCAGAGTAGCTCCTTTACCTTGTGTAATGATTTTCCGAGTTGCTGTTCCAGAAATATTGGGAGAGAGGACAATTTACCAAAAATCAATAGAAGTCTAATGCAAGCCTTGTGGATATCTCAAAAAGTTCTGTTTCTCGCCATAATCTGAGTACTGCAGACAATTGGTCAAATTGTCCAAGGGAAGCTTGGAAAGTTACTTCTAAAAAGGAATTACTTGCTGCTGTATAATTCAAATTCCTTCCAAAGTAGCTCATGCCATTGCCTTAATTTTTAAGTGAATTCTTTACTGTAACACAGCTATACATCTGAAGTGGATGTATCTACAAAAAGTTACATTAAAATAAGAAAGTTAGTCTTTAAGGTGCCACATGTTTTGTGTCTTTTGTTTGTTTTGTTTTTCTTTGATTTTTTTCCTGAAATTCTTGAAAAGACTAACATGGTTACCCTCTCTGAAACTGTCCACCTCACTGTGGCTTCAACAACAAAAATGAGATCATAGCACAAAGCACTATGAATGTCATCTCTTGAAATATGTTATATTCATTGCCACTATTTAGTGAGCCCATAACCCCACAAAAACAGTAACTAAAAAGTTAGTTACAACACAGATGAAATAATATCATGTCATTAATCCAAATGTAACATAATTATGTCTTAATTACTGGATGGGGAATGAATTAATTATTTGTAGCTCATGGGTCATATCAAACCATAACAAGCATGTTTCTGATTAAACTGTTCACTATTCTAGGCAGACTCAGTGTTATCCAAACAATTACTGCAAGTAATATCATGAAAGGTTTGCCTTTGACTTCTGTTGATTTTGGCCAAATGTTGTATAGACAAATTATCAGCATAAGAACATAAGAAGAGCCATGCTGGATCAGGCCAAAGGCCCATCTAGTCCAGCTTCCTGTATCCCACAGTAGCCCCACCAAATGCCTCTGGGAGCACACGAGACTAGATATGTACCCTGATACCAGCATCTGGCCCTTGAAGTACCCCTGTTTAAGCCTCGAGATTACACATCTCCATCATGGTTTGTAACCTGTCATGGACTTTTCCTCCAGGAATTTGTTCAATCCCCTTTTGAAGGCATCCAGGCCAGATGTCATCACCACATCCTGTGGCAGGGAGTTCCACAGACTAACAACATGCTGGGTGAAAAATATTTTCTTTTGTCTGTTCTTACGCTCCCAGCCCTCAATTTGAGTGTATGTCCCCAAATTCTGATATTTTGTGAGAGGGAGAATAGTGTCCCTCTATCTACTTTACTCGTGTACTTAATTAGTTTGTATGTCTCAATCATATCCCCCCTCAGGCGCCTTTTTTCCAGACTAAAGAGCCCCAAATGTTTTAGCCTTTCCTCATAAGGGAGGCCCCCCAGCCCAATAATCATTTTAGTCACTTTCTTCTGTACATTTTCCAGATCCACTATGTCTTTTTTGAGATACAGTGACCAGAATTGTACAAAATACTCCAGGTACGGCCTTATTATCGTTTTGTATAATGGCATTATAATGTTGGCTGTTTTATTTTCAATCCCCTTTTTGATAATCCCTAGAATGGAACTGGCCTTCTTCACCGCTGCCACACATTGGGTAGACACCTTCATGGAGCTGTCCACCAACACACCAAGATCTCTTTCCTGATCTGTCACGGATAGCTCGGAGCCCATGAATTGATAGATAAAGTTTTTATTTTTTGCCCCAATATGCATTACTTTACATTTTCCTACATTGAAATGCATTTGCCATTTTGCAGCCCATTCCCCCAGTTTGGAGAGATCCTTCTGGAGCTCTTCACAATCTTCTCTGTTTTTTACCACAAGGAAAAGTCTCATGTCATCAAGCTGACTATGCACTAATATACATAAACTAAATATGCACTTTTTAAAAAGCACTTCAACTGTGAAGCACTCAAAAGCAGCTGTTTATAAAAACTTAGCTACATTGTATAGAAAACAATCAAAGAAATTATTATTTTCAGATTAGTTCACTTACAGCATAATCAATTACATACTGTATTTTAAGCAAACTATAGAACAGCTAATGGTAAACAGAAACTGTTCCTTCATTTATCTTCTAATTTCTCAAATCAATTGATCAGCAAAGCTGCCTGTTTCTGCCCTGAATAAAGAAGAGCTAAAATTGTTAAATGCTCAATTATAGCAAAAGACTCATGTGAAACCTAGTTTCATGCTACATTTACAAGCAACAAAATTCTACTGATATTGGGGAAAATGTATAGCTTGCAGAAAGGTTAGTATGACTCCTTTGTTCCTTACATTTCATGATTTTAAAGATGGTCTCTATAAAACAAAGTTTCAATGTGTGGAGAGAGAGATGAGCCACATTAAATTTCACTGTAAGCCTGCTCTGGGCTGTGAGCAGTCAATCCATATGCCATGTCCAAGGAGCAAAATTAAATAATAATTTATGCAACTCAGAATCCAAATGTAGACAGATTCCAATCTCAAGAGCTCATTTAACCACACAGAGGATGTTAGGACACCTTTGGGATTTCTGATGCTCTTCACACCATGACAGCAAGGAATAACTGGGAAGGAAGAAGTTTCAGAGAGTGTAGCCATGTTAGAACTTTCAAGAACCGCAGGCAAAAATCAAAGAAAAACAGAACAAAAGAAAAGACACAAAACATGTGGCAGCTTAAAGACTAACTTTCATATTTTAATGTAATGTTTCATGGACACATCCACTTCTTCAGGCATATAGTGGCAAGATATAGCACTATATGTCTGAAGAAGTGGACGTGTCCACATGTTTGGTATCTTTTGTTTTGTTTTGTTTTTCTTTGATTTTTGCCTGCAATTCTGGGAAGGAAGGAAGACAAATATACATTTGGCTTATACCTTTGGACAATATAGAGAGCATAGCTCCTCATATTTTACTCACTTTTTGTATATACTGCAAAAGTATCATTTGGGAACTAGAAACACTTGAGACAGGAACAATAAAACTGCTTGATTTTTTTTAAAAAAGGCACTTCCATGTGTAATAAAACTACAGAGAATTTATAAGCTAACATATGTTGCATCAATATCAAAGCATATGAAGAGTGCTTTTGGTCCTATAGTAAGTTTAAAGCATATCAAATAGTACCTGAACTTTTTAAAATTAAATTTAAAATCTTGAACCCTGTATCAAAGAAGGACTAAGCGCTTCCCAGATAATCCATATCTGGTGTTTACTTCATGACAAAAATATCCAGATGCTTGGGTTTAAACTTCTAATCTAGATACACAATGTTCTACAGATCTGCCTTAAGTGGTTTGGAGTCTCTTTAATATTAGTGCTAGATTACAAACAGGCACTGATAAACATCTGCTTGTTTTCTTGATGTTACCATCTGCATGACCTGTTATGCATGATTTTTTTCTCCTTCCCTTTACTAAAGTTAATATGAAACTATGATCACATTCCTCTAGAATATATTTTTGAGATAAATGTGAATTATGTACCACCTCCAGAAAGCAAATAATTCTGGTAAGATATGCCAGACCTTAAGAAAAATACTTCAAAGGTAAAGATATCATCCTTATTATTGATTTTGCAATACCAATTCCATGTCATGCTTCTTGAATTGTGTGGGGGGGTTAACTGTAGACATTGAGTGCATTAGTAGAATCTTGACCTATGAACCAGCACATTGGTTAGGAAAAATCAGTCGAACAAGCACAGAGGATGGGGAAAGAATTCTACCAGATCCTACATTTTGTTTGTTTGTTTTTCCTTTCTGCCTCAGCAAGCATCCAAAAAATGATTCTCCATTTGCAAACCGATGTCTCTAGTTCAGGCCCACACAACAGGTAGACCATGGACTACCGGTAGCCCGTGAAGGGTTCAAAAGTAGTCCGCTGGCCATCAATAAAAAAAAGAGGGGATAAGTTCTCCACCCCTCCCTCCCCCATCCCAAGGACTACCACTGCCCCAGCAAAGTTCTTGGTCTGCCAGCCCACTGTTTCAGCCGAGCGGGGCAGTTCAAAGGCCGTGGCACATTGAAATCTGTTCCGTCCAGGATGAATTAATTAGTTTTCAATGCATTCCTATGGGAAACTGCTGCTATACTTACAAAAGTTTTAACTTTTGTGCTCAGAACAGATAAAATTCCTAAGTAGAGGTTTTAGTGTAGTAGCCCTCAGGCACTTTGGGCCGGAAAAAGTAGACCTTGGCCTGTTCAAAGTTGGATAGCCCTGACCATGTTGAACACATCGCCCAAACCTTTATCTGTGCAACAAAAGTATCAGCTGCATACAACTTAGTCTCTACTTGTTATTCTACCTGTGTTTTCCTTTCCATTCTGCAGAATTACATGACATTTTTCCTTCATCCCCCTTGTCAGGCTTCTGGACAGCCTTTCAAGGTACAATTCCTTGAAGATCTAAAAATCCTGCCAACATTTAAGGGATCCCACCCCAATCTAGTCACTCCTTGCTTTTTCTATTGCCCCTAATATAAACCATCAATTACAGTCTCCTTTTTCAGATATACTTAGAAATGTTGCTGTGTTGTTTTGTTACTTTACCTATAGCAGTATTTTCTCCACGATATCCAGAATTATCCACAGCTACTTTTATTGACATGTCACGGTATTATCTATCACAGTAAATTTGTTTTAGAAACAGTCTATCACTGGTTGCAGAAATTATGGGGACATTGTGATTTTGCCTGTGGAACACTGGTTTTTAAGAAGGATATTGAAATTAATGGCAAAGCCTGTGTAAACAGCTATATAAGACATTTACCTGGGTAAATTATGACAGCTATCACCTCTTTTGAAAGGACAATGACAATGGGCTGGGAAAGATGGAATCAGAATTCTAAACAGAAGCACAGGAACTGTCAACAATGCCATATATGTTATGAATGTTTGAAACACAATAAGCATATGCAATCAGTTCACACATCCTAATAGCTTCAAATGACTGCTCAGTAAAATGAGATAAAAGATGAATTGGCTGACTTTTTTTTTTTTCATCTTTGAGACTCAGACGTTCATCCCCCAACTCCTGGGACCAGCTACCTATTTTCAATCGAGGAACAGAGGCATATGCTGAGATTACAAGGGACATAAAGTTTTCGATCTCAATTTTTACTCTTGATGTCTTTACCCATCTTGATGTCCTTACTCATCTCAATGGGAGACGGAGGGGAGGGGAATAGCACCTTTCTCTTTTTCAAGAGAAATAGCAATGGAATAAGAGGCAGGAGGATGAGAGAGAAAGATTGCCATTTGTCAACTGAGTTGGTCATGGGGAAAAGGCTCACCTTGGCAAATGTGAGGGAAAACAGACCTGGGGCAACTAAGAGGTTTATGTTTTGTGCCGTGCTGATTATTTTGTTGATTTGATTATACTTGTTTTAATTCTGATTGTTGTTAGCTGCCCAAAATGGCCTTTTCAACAGATGGGTGGAATAAAAATACAATAATAAATAAATACATTTTGACTAGTTTCAAGCACTGCTATAGAATTTGTACTGGGAAATCTGATCAAGTACAGTTGAACATTAGACTCTGAATCAGTGATCCCCAAACTTGGATCCCCAGAAAAATGTATACATATAATTTCTATTCATTACATTACTGAACACGTTAGTGAATATGTTAGGGATGGAAACAGATTTTATAAGCATATGCACAATCCAAAGGGGATCATCACAAAAACAACAAAGTTAAGAAGAAGACGACGAAGACGACGAAGACGACGACGACGAAGAAGAAGAAGAAGAAGAAGAAGAAGAAGAAGAAGAAGAAGAAGAAGAAGAAGAAGAAGAAGAAGAAGAAGAAGAAGAAGAAGAAGAAGAAGAAGACTTGGCCACTATACAGCAGAGGAAAGACATAGCACAAATGTAAGAAGTAGAGATGGGAACATCTTGAATCTTCCCACTTCCTCATTCATGTGCTCCCCCCCCCATTCCCTGCCTGGCTGCCCCACTCACTTGCTGGCACGCACTGCCTGGCTCCTCCTACTTGGGAAGCTGGCCAGTCTGGGCAGGAGCAGGACCTTGCCTTCCCTGCCTTCTTTGTCAACCACCCAATCAGACAAGGAGGCGGGGCAGGAGTGAGTGGCTGATGGAGGAGGGGGGGAGGGGAAGCCCTTGCTCCAGCCGGGACTGGCAAGCAACCCAAG
>JAHTLZ010000379.1:6445191-6464897 GCA_023846285.1 Phrynocephalus versicolor
ATAATAATAATAATAATAATAATAATAATAATAATAATAATAATAATTAATTAATTAATTAATTAATTAATTAATTAATAACTTTATTTTTATGCTGCCTTTCTCCCCAAAGGGACCCAAGGCGGCTTACAACAAATTCAAAAAAGTACAATAAAAGCAATACAATGTAAAAACAACACAATACCAATAAAATACTATAAAATATTATATAATATAATACAATAAAAAACAAGATTAAAAAACAGTAGCTGCAGCAGAGTTTAAAAAGCTCCCCAGCCAATAACTGTTATAAAATTTGTAAAGGCTCCAAGAACAGCTCAAGCTCCTTTGTTAGATATGTGGGCCTCTAGCTGCTGGACCTTCTCTTCCAGTAGTGCAACCAGCTTGCACTTGCTGTAAGTCTAGTTTTCCATGTGCTTTGGCAAGAGGACAAACATGGCACAAGTGTTGCAGGTACCTGTAACTACAGCTGCTCCGTCAGACTCCATTTTAATGAGTGCAGTATTCTGGGCCTCAAAAATCTGCACTTTTACTACATTTCTACCTAGAATGAATATTTTTCCTTTGTTGTTTATTTGAAATCTAATGGTGCACAGGTCTCTAAAGCAGTTCTACTCCAACTGCAAGCACCCCAAAAAAATTACCAGTGGTGACATGCTCCTGTTTGTTTGGCTCTCCTCAGCAGCAGCTCTGCTTGGGAACACACCCAGAAGAAATTAGTATGACAGAATGGTCTTTTGTTGATATTTTAGTTTTCATGTGCCATCAGGCACATGCTTCTGGGAGCAGTTATTTAAAGGTAAAACTCCCCCCCCCATCAGTGTAGGGATAGGAAGTTCTCAGAAGCTCCAGCCCCTCAGCTGGGATGAACACTACTTTGCTATGTAAAGTTTGGCATCCTTTTTAATGTGTTTTAAATCATGGATATAGAAGCACAAGAATCCACATCCAAAAACTAGAGGGGTTTTGAAGAATAGAATGTTTACATGTCACTTAAACACAGTACGGTACATCATCCTCAGCAAGCACTTCCCTCCTCATACTTTCAGTTCCATAAAATTATACATCTGCACGGCTAGACAAGGCTAATTAGGTTGTTTCAAGAATTAATCTGTATCATAGCTTGGAGACATTAGATGTGTAAAAAATACATTAAAGGTGACCCTTTAAATTAACAGTTAATATTTAAAGTAATATTATATTTCAGTTTAGGAAATGCAAATGTAAATTATGAAACAAATTGAATTTATGACATTAATTTTAACATGAAATTGAATCACAGTAATATGCAAAAAGCTGTCAATTAATCTGAATTAGGAGCACAATAGGATCTTCAGGTAAACTTCTCCTAATGAAGCTATATAGTCTTCCCTCAGACAGTTAATACAGTACAACTTTGAGATGCCTGGGCTGCCTCTTCTTTAGTCAGTAAGTTATAAAGAATCAATATCCAGCATAAGTGTACTAGACACATATTTTACTGGTGCTTGCAGTATGAGTAGAAGTAGGTCACTGCACGTTTCCTGAAAATTAGGACAAAATTTAAACAGGTCATTCACAATAATTCTGGGTTTTAAACACTCCCATTGACCTTGTCAATATTCTGTTTTAGTTCCATAATAATTCATAATGTATTGTATAAATAAAAAATAAATATGCACTTAGAATTTTAGAAATTTAGAACCAATAAAAACACCATTGTTCTCACTTGATAAGTTACATTCTCTGCCTTTGCTTCATTAAATGAACTAAACCAGGAGTTGAGAACCTTCAACCCTCCAGATGTTTTGGACCACAACTCCCACAGTCCCTTATCATTGACAATACAGGCTCGGAATTCTGGGAGTTGGAGTCTAAAACATCTGGAGGACCAAAGACTCCCCACTCCTGAACGAACCAAAATGGATATTCAGGACTTATAAAATCTGCATAGCTCCTCTGGTACATTTAACACAAATCAGGTAAACATCTAAAGGCAGCTCTTGCCCATCAAAAAGAGCATAAGGCAGCACGTGAACCATGTACTACTCCACTTCCACCATGTAGTCGAGGCACAGGTTTGTAACTCTAAAAGTCACTAAGTGTTACAGTTATAACTACAAAGGAGCTGGAGTTATCTCTCATTAAGGTAGAATTGAAACGTAGCTACACAGTCACTGTTAAGGGGAAAATGAATCAGAAGTAATCTGTTATTTGTAACTAGTAACTTCCAAGCTCTAGCCCATTTACAGCTCTATAGTTCTAAGATGACGAGGATTTACTGCACCACTATCAGATGTACATATTAAGAGTCAAATTACACATTACCCTAAAGAAATAACCAGCACCTGTGCATTTTATTAAAAAAAAATAGTGCACCGCTAGTCCACATTTGGAACCCAACATGTTTCAGTACTTTGCTCTCCACTACAGCTGTGGAATGGAGTCATCATACTTGTCAATTACACCGCATTACGGTAATCTACTGCAACAGCTCATTTTGAAAAAATAAATTGCAGGCAAGAAGTTCCCAATTGGCCCTGTAGCAGAGAAATGGCTAAAACCTAGTACTTCTGTGGCAGTGCCGCTCTGATCCATTCCTTGACCCTTATATCTATTTTTGAGTAAAATAGAAAAGAAAGAACAGCCATAAAAATAATCTAGCTGTACTGTAGATTTTTAGGACTCTGGAAACCAGCATTCAAATCCCCACTTGATGTAGCTGTGTTAATTTGTGGTAGAATAACAGGCCAAAATAAAACAACAACAACAACAACAACAACAACAACAACAACAACAACAACAACAACAACAACAACAACAACAACAACAACAACAACAACAACAACAAAAGACAAAAATGTCTGAGGACCTGTCCACAAAAGCTGGCATTAAAATAAAGTAGTTTGTCTTTAAGCTGCCACTATGTTTTTGTGTTCTTCATTTTTTTCTTTTGATTTTTCTTTTGTATGATAAAGTATATGAATGCATCCCCATTCTGCTGCAACTAGTCACACATAATAACCAGTGTCGAACTGAATCAGCCATAAATATTTGATTAATTTTAAAGCTCATTTGAGCATTACAGCAGTTATAACAGCATGGACAGAATATTCAAACATTAAGCAGGGCAGGTCAATTGTCGACTTTGCATGCTTTGGGGAACTGATACTCATTTCAGAATTAAAAAAAAGTGTAAGATCTCTGTAGCTTCCTTGAAAATGTCAAAGTTTGTTCTACAAATACTCAGATTAGACATTGTGAATTAGACAAGTGAATTCACACTACATGATGTTACTGAGGAACATATATCTAGTTTCAAGTCCCTCAAAGGGTTTTTTGGAAGGGCTGTGATTTTCAGTGTTATAACCTGCCCCCATAAATTATACAGACTGTCACCATGTAATCAAACTACACAAATAAAAAATGACCATAGACAACTTCTGCTTTGTTTTGAACATGTCAGGATATAAAGAAACAATGGGCAAGAATAGTTAAAAGTATAAGCAAAGCTACAAAGTGAAAAGTACCCAAGTCATCTACTGTTCTTCACTTAAATAAACCTGATGGCTTTACACAAATTAAAAAGCTGTAAAATAATTGGTCTAATTGATACACATTTTCTGGTAACTCTGAAAAGACAACATGTACATAGTAACAGAAGAACAGAAAATACATAGTAGACATATTAATACTTAAAACATTGATGTTAAACATGTTATGTGAGGTACTGAAATGCAGGAATCATGTACATTTTAAAATAAAAAGTGCCTAATATTATTTTAGCGAACACCATTGTTATTGGTTTAAAATATCATCTTATTATTAATAAAAATATAATTTATATAGATCATTTTGACAAATTCCTTTCCTTTTTGCTTTCCTTTGGAAACAGATGACATGATTTAAACAATTGATTTAATTTTGCAATATGATCTAAAATTATATTTATGATATTTATACGTCCAAGAAACAGCAATGACCAGAAACCTAATTTGCCAATGGTTTATGAATATGAAATAACCTTCCCTCCAAACTCCTCAAGAACACTGAATACAATCTAGAAGGCTTTAAGAACCCCCTGATCAACTTCTAGTGGCGCATCAGACTACAGGAGGACAATTTACATTTACCAGCAATGAGACATTCCTTTTGAAATGAATGGGAAAACATGAATGGTAAACATTTTTCCATTTCTGTAGACTTTTGTTAGCTTTTGTTGGTTTCCAAAACAAAAACAAAAACCCATAAAATTTTCAATCAAATGAAAGAAGGGTAAATGAAAATGCCCTATCTTTTTCATTTCCTCCTTTCATATATCACTTCTTTTGCCTGGTTTCTGCCTGTCAAATTACCTAGAAAATGTTATAAAACAGGAGCCAGTATGCAAAATCTTCAGAGATGGGAGTGCAGGAAAACTACTGCTTTCTCCACTGCCAGTGGACTTGCTTGGTCACATTCCTATCCCCTCACTTCCAGCCTGCCATCCTGTCCCTTTGGAGATGTATCTTATGTTTTCCCTCCGAATCATTCCTTTCTCTTTGAGCTTTGGCCTTTTGAGTAGATAAGGCACAGAACTGCTGCTGAACCAATGATGCCAGCCTGCCAGTCAATCAATTCCCTTGAAAAGTTAACCTGCAGAATTGTTGGGAGAACTTCCTGTGGCTTAGCTCTTTGTTTTTGTTTTTCTAGCGGAGGAGGTTTAGGAGGCAGTGAGGAAAAGAAGGAAAAGCAACCCTCCCTTTTGCTTTCTAGTTCTGCCTCAGTTTGTCTCTAACCGCAGATGGTTAGTAGTGTGGGTGTGGGGCGGGCGGGCTGGCTGGCTACAAGGCGGTAAAAGGGAGGGACAGACCTAACCATGGGGTCACACCCAGCCATGCTAATAATAAACACAGCAAACATGAGTTCTAGCAAATGAAAATGAAATGACCTGACGAACTGGTACCTTTTGAGTAAAACAAAACACAGAGAACACAGACTGGAAAACAGTATTTTAACACACCCTGAAAGCAGAAACAATATGCACGCTTTTGCAGTGCACATCCCTCATATTTAGAGTATTCAGCCCACTACACGTTCAACAGTCTTTTCTAATCAGAATTAAAAAAAAAATAAGATCAGTGCCAGTGGATTTAGGTTTTTAAAATTGCTATCTTGAAATAAGCTCTGCATTCTCTGTAAGAAGGCTGCTTCCTCTCAGCCTTTCCTTGGAACCTGTAATCCTTTGTGCATGTCTTTCTCACCTTGAGAGAATCCAGATGTCATTGCTAAATCATTCCAGTAATTTCTGTCCCGTCCTTCCATTATTACATCCATTTTTCTTTCTGATTTGTGGCTTTCCTTCCATTTTTGTCGTTCCCTTACTATTTATTCTTATTTACAGTAAACTGCAATTGCAACATTTCTAGTGTGGAATTGCAACATTTACTGAGATATGTTTGGGAATAAATAAATAAATAGACTCCAACCACAATGGAGTTCTGGGGGAAGGGATATATAGATATAGGTTTGACTTAGACAAAGCACCCCATTTGTCTCCTATGAAGTAATATAACTCAGCAATAAATTGTTAGCTCTCCTTACCTTCACATTCATATCATATTTTGTAATACCTCTAGTACCCTGCATTACAGAAATCATATGTTTAATGAGAAATTTCCCATTGCCTAGTGGGTAAACTCTGTAATTACTTGTTCGTTTTATTTTATTAATTGGGGTTGTGTAAATACAATGAAAGTGAGTAAGTAATTTAAGAGTTCCTGGTGTTGTGAAACAAAAAACAACACAAGACTCTGATCTTATTCCCTCTTACTCAGGAGTAAGCTTTGTGGACCCAGTGAAATATGCTACCAAGTACCAATTCAGACAACTAACTTTACTTCACTTTATGACCAACCTTGACAATTAATTATAACTTCTTACATACTAGTAGCCTGGTGTGGCTTATTAACCAACACAGATAGCAGATATTAGAAAGAATGTCCCCCTTATAATGGTTTTGAAAAGTGAAACCCTACCTAGAAATTCTTCTACTCGGCTCAGTCATGAAGTGATTCCTTTTCTACAGTGCAACTACCACTACATGCAATTATGAAATTAAAAGAACCCCCCTTTCATCTCTCATTTATTTATTTATTTATTTATTTATTTATTTATTTATTTATTTAGTTGTATTTGCCTGTTCTGTTGTAAACCAAAAGGCTTACAACAAAACAGAACAACAATCACATCATTAAATAGTTTAAATCGTGCAATTTACTATATGTCAAATAATAAGACTGTAAAAACAATATAACTTAAGTTTATAATACAACATAAAAATACATTAACATTCAGGAAAAACAGTCAAGAAGCATACTATATCATTGGCTTAAGGGCTGGTATAAGGGTGTTCTGTTGATGGAAAAGCCTGTCTAAGCAACCATGTTTTTAATGATATTTTTAAAGTGTTCAGTGAAGTGCGCCGGGCGAATATCAAGAGTGAGCTGATTCCACAAGCTTGGTGGCACCTCTAACAAGGCCCCTTTTCTGTTTTGTTTTGTTTTGTGTTTTGTTTTTCCTTCCGGGTTCTCCCAGGGTCAGAGTCCTCAGCTGCCCTGCCTAGGATGAATGAGTAGGGAGGGAAGAACTCAATGGTGGCTCCGTAGCCGCTTGTCGGCTGGCGGAGCTTCTTTGCCCCCTCCTCGCGCGAAGTCTCGCGAGAAGGAGGCAGCGTGGCTTCAGGGCCGGGCGGGGCAGCCGTATAAATGCTGCGCCCGCCCGGCCCGGGGCCTCTTTCATCCTGAGCGTTCCCCGCCCACCCACCGCTTTCGTAGTGCTAGCATGAGTTACCTGGTCGCAATTTGGGCCGGATAGGAATTTTTGCCTCCTTCCTAGATTGGCTGTGTGGAAGGAGGATTTTTCGCCTATCCCATGCTGGTGCTCGGGGGTTGGGCTAGTAGGGCTGTCCTGGTTGTTGGTCACACTGGCGGTAGCGCTGGGGGGTTAGAGCCGGCGAGTTTAATTCTAAGATCCCCTGTGGAGCATCCTGCTCTAATCGCTGCAGATTGAGAGGTCACAGCGTGGGGCATGGATCCTTCTAACAGGCCTTGCTTGGGCCGTGGGGAGCAGGTAAAGCTCCCTGGGGACCCGGGCAGGGGATGGGAATTGGCCGGCCCTGCAGATCTGCTGTGGTTGCAGATCTCCAGGGGGTTTGACTCGCCCAATGCTCTGGAGTCGGAAGGGTCCGGGGAGACCCTTGGGCGCCGACTCTAACCTGCGCTTCTGCAGGCCCCTCAAAGGTTTATGCCGTTGTTATGATGTTTATTGAAATGTTGAATAAAGTGTGGCCCTAGTTCACCCATAAATTGGTCTCGCGTGGTCTTTCGCCGTGGGGGGGCAATGGAAGAAGGCATTCTGCTAGGTATCTGACAATCTCACAGTATGTGTGTTCTGCTAGTACATCTGGACAACTCCACTCTTCGTTTACAGGTCAGTTCCATAAAAACTATTTCCTTCTCTTCCCTTTCTGTTATTCCTTTTTCTAGATGAAGCACGTAATGAATACAAGCCAAATGAGAAAGGTTACTTTCAAAGCTCAAGACACCCCATGTTCAATGTTAAGTAACAAAATCATCACTCCAGTACAAAAATGGAAAAACAAATTTGGGGTTTGTGTTTATTTTTATCAGTACCAATATTAGCAACCTCTACTGGAAAAACTGTATTTTGTACATTAGTTTTTTTTCTCAAAAAAGCACAAATTCAGAAGGGAAAAAAAGGGGAGGGGTAAAAACATTTGCTCTTTTATCTAATCTAATATTTTTCCAGTGCAAAATATAACCTTACCCTCTTTTCATTGAGCTAGTGCCAGTTCATTAAATGGGTTACAGTATACTTCTTGCCTACTAAGACCAAACTGGCATATTATATTGTGTTCTATAAACTCCCTTTTACTCTGAAAATCAGCATAACTAGCATTTTTGCCACCTGGGTGACAAAATGTGCCCCCAAATCATCTTTGCAGTTTGCAGTGTAAAACGGAAAAAGGGAAAATCAAAACTAGAGAACCAAACTCCTTGTTAGTATATTTCCTCTTTCACAGGAGAACATGGCTACAAAAACTAAAACAAACAGGAATGTGTCTACCTAGATGCATATTGCTTAGCATACCACCTTGAGTTGCCTTTGTGCAAGTTGGTGATATATAAATCATAAATAAACCAAAATAAACCATTTATTGACAAGTCTTAGTGCTGGCACCAATTGTGTCTTGTCTGTGCCAGAGACCTGGTACCCTGTTGCTGCATACCAACAACTCAACTCTGATTCATGGCAATTCTTTTTAGGATTTTCTAGGTAGAACACACAGAAGTGGTGTGGGGGCACTTTGCACTGAAGCAGCTTGCACCGGGCTAAGCAAGTTGGCTCTTTTCCCAGGACGCACAGTAGGAAATCATATTCCTAGCCTCTGGCTCTGAGCCAAATACCTAAACCACTGGGTCTACCAGGCCTCAAGTAGACTATTGAACCCAAATTCGGGTAGAGAAGCCATTGTCTCCTTCTCCTCACTGTCTGAGGCAGAGGCCCATTCTATCAAGCCTCACGTAGACCAAACTTTTTACAGAAGAGGCCAGGTCAACCCACCATCTGGGCAGACTATTCCTTCATCTGGATGCCACTGTCAAAGGCTTGTCTGGAAAGTGGCTACCGAACAATGATACAATTGAACCATCCATCCCACACAACCAGTTCAAAGGCCTGATCTACCAAACCTTAGGGAGGCATGCCCTCCACTGCCTCAGTGAGGCCTCATCTACTCATTTATTACCTTTTGGGCTTCCTGGCAGTCCCCCATCTGTCCTTGAGGCCTCATTTAACATATCTTTTCCTATCGGGTGGGAAGGTTGACCCAGGCCAATCGCAGAAGTCAAATGAGAGTACCCCTTTTTGGATTCCTTTGGGGAGAAAAGTGGGCTAGAAATATTTTAAATAACTAACAATAAATACTCTCTAAATCCCTGGGAAAAAAACCTTGTTTCTCAACCCTAGATATTGCTAATGATTACTCAAGAAAATCAAATACTCCAAGAACTCCCTTGTTTAAAAAACTATGTGATAATCTCCTTCATGTTATAAGTTTCATAATGAGAGATGTCGTTTTTGGAAATCAGAGCACTGCACACAATTACTTGAGCATAAATGAGTTAAAGCTTCTCAAATTTGGGAATCTGAGAGGCCAATTGGGAGGTTAACAGCAATCAAATACACAATTATCCACCCCAAGCCATGAAGATATAAATAATGAGATCAAGTCCAAAACAATAACTGAAAATATTAAATAAAGCTTGAGGTAACAACTAATCAAGAATATCCAAATTATGGATCCACAAGTGTGTCAAAGGGGTAAGATGTTTTTTGAAGGCCTCTTCAAACAATATGCTTTTTGCTTGTTTCCTAAAGTCCTAGCATATTTTTGCAGGTAACACATTCCATAGTGTTGCAGCCACCACTAAGAAGGCCTGGGTTTTGGTAGTAGGTTTCTGGATCTCTCTAGGTGAGGCCACCTGCAATGGCGAAACCTTGACTGAGTCAGGGGGGCTGTCTTAGGGAGAAACACTCTGTCAAGTAAAGTTCAAAGTCCAGTTGGCTAGGCAGGTCCTCTTAAGTCCCCACTGCACCGCTCTGGAGGGCAGCTGGTGTGCAGCGAGGAGGACTCAGCATTGGTATGTTTTCTCCCCTCCCTTTCTTGCCACTGCCGCTGCCAAGCCTGCAAGCCAGCTGTGTGGCAAGAATGGGAGGGTGAATTTACCAATGCCGAGCACTCCTCACCACTGCTGTCACTGCCACCCGGTGGCAATGAGTGTGACTGGCCAGTGGTGGTAGCGAGGAAGTTTTGGCATCAGTACGTTTTCTTCCCCCCCCCCTTGCTGCTGCCGTCGCCACTAACCAACATTTGCGGGATGTCAGGGGGCAAAAGGGATAAGTGCAAAGTTCTGCAATCTAGGGGCGCCTGGCTCAGCAATACGACAAATGAGAAGGATCTTGGATCCACAAGAATTCCAAGATCCTTCTCATTTGTCATATTGCTGAGCCAGGCACCCCTAGCTTGCAGAACTTTGCACTTACCCCTTTTAAATTTCATTCTGCTGGTTTCAGTCTAGTGTTCCAGCCGATCAAGATCATTTTGAATTTTGTTTCTGTCTGCCAGGGTATTAGTTCTTCCACCTATATTTACTAGTAGTGAAATGTTCATACAATCCCACTGATAAGGTAAAGTGTCCCAACTTTTGTCCCAATCTTTTCCACCCAGCCGGCCAGGCAGGTAAAGCCATGTTTTGTATGATCACACGAAATAGATGGCAATTTGCTTTACTCTGTCACTTCAGGAATTGCTTCATTTTTATGGAATATTAATTTGTTGTATAACATAACTGCTGAAATCCTGATGATTAGCATAGTAAACCACACTAGAATAGGCCACATAATTAGCGGAGACTTAGTGAGTGAGCTCCTTCATAAGTACGATTTATTCAAATGGGCCTACTCCTGTTGCAATTTACTACACCATAGTCCCAACCAGAGTAGACCCATTTGAATCAATGGAACTTATAAAGGAATCAATGCACCAAAGCTCCATAGATTCAATGGCCCTACTTTAGTGCAAATTACTGTGTTAAACATCAAGATTTCAGTCAACATATATCAGCTGGATGGTTGACATAATATATACGTTTCCTCCAGTATATAAATATTTTTCTCTGTACCTAGCCAAAGAAAGAGACATGTTGGAGTTTTAGAAATCTTCAAAAGCTGCCTTTAAGACATGTTGCTGGGGGAGAGCTGACAGTCACTCCAACTACTGAGACTGTAAGTGCCAGAAAATGAGAACAACCAATAAGAGGTGGTGTACTTTGGGGGTGGGGAGACTAGTCATTTCCTGTAGGTCCTTGGAGTTAGAGTTAGCAAAAATTTAAGACACTCCCAAGTAGATCTTTGAAACATGTGCTTCAGTCGTAGTCTGAGCACAAACAAGTTAAAATATGTTTCCCAATCCTAGAAACTACTAGATAGCTCAGTGCCTTAGATAACTGAGATAGGAAATTGATTGACAGGAGTGGGACTTGATGATTCATAGGATCCTTTCCAGCTTTGCAGTTCTAAGATTATTATCTTTATATACTCAATAAAATGTTAGCCAGAGACTGGATGTGGTAAACTGTGAATGAAGACCAATGTGTCATAAGCAGAAACTCCAGTTTTAATTTCTATTTAGGTTCCATTACACCTATGTGTATCCTTATCATTGTCACCTTCTGAGTTCAGTTGACACATCTGATGAGAAATTATACCAATGTAAGTTTTATTCATACCTATCCATATTTGTGAATCCTTCACAGCATAAAAATGTTTTACATAATTCATATTTTGTGGTTCTACACTGTGTTTGTTTTCTCACTGCTAATATGGCTAATGTTCAAGAATTTTAAATAGCTTGTCCCTTAGAATTCTTGCAGCTGTACTAGCACTTGAACAGTGTAGCATCCTGGGGGGGTGGGGAAAATGTTAATAGCACAACTGAAGAGAGCCACATTACTCCTAAGAGATACACAGACCACAGAAGCAAATAAAGAAATAGAAAATTGTTTGCCAATTGTATGCCTGTATGCTGCCTATTGAGCATCTTGCACTGACAGTAAAACGATGTGCTTGCATACCATTTCTGAATCCAAGATTCACCAGTAAGGGTCACAATGGACATGGTCTATCCTGATGACTGGCATTATTGTTCTGTTTCTCCCTGCTTCATACATACAGTACTGCTGATGGAAGCAAAACAAATAAAGAACTGCAATATTTAGCTCATATTAAAAAGACCAGTAAGTTCAACAAAAGCAGAAAGGATATTGGAATATTGTATATTTTGTAATATATAGGGCTCCTGTGCACATGCCCATCAAAAGCCATGCCTTCCAAACAGCCTCTAAACTGCCATCTTATACTGTATGTTAATCTATTCATTCAGTTCTAAAAAACAATTTCTAGCACAAATTTTGGAGTCAAGTGGTATGGCAGGAAACACAACATTTTAATAGTGTTGTGTGAATTTGTACAAAATAATCAAATAGAAAAGACCTTCTCTTGAACTCCAATTGTTTCTTTCTCAGTTTATCCTTAATCCACCCCAGAGCAGCATTTAAAGAATAATCATCCCATTTTAATACATTCCCTGCAGAGGAGATGCTAGGTTACCATGGAATCAGTCGATTAACTTTGGCACAAGGTTACCAAGATTGATCAGTCATTGCCGATGCCTACCTGCTAAGTTCCTGTTGTTCAACTAAGGAAGGAAAAAACTCACATGAGAATTAAAACACCAAAACTAAGAAGGTTGATATTTTCTTAGTGCCAGTACTAGCAGTGTTTCCTCCTGCCACTTACTTATTTCACAATGAGTTAATTTCACATGTCCTCTTAAATGAAGACAACCGTATGAACAAACACTAGTAAGAATAAGTGTCTAGTTTCACTGAACACTTGGACAGATTATAGAAAAGACTCAAAATACTATAAAATTATATATACACGTATATCATAGTTGTTATGTGCCATTAAGATACTGTTCTTCCAAGTTATGGCAATTTCAATACAGTTTTCAATATATGGGAGATATTCAAGGAGTGCCTGGAGCAAAATATAACCACATACACCAGTGCCTTGCCCAAGTAATGGACAATTTACTGATTGTAAAATCTCTGATACTTGCAGAATATATCCAGTATTGTAACTGTAGAGTAAAACCAGATATATTAAGGAAGGAAGGAAGAAAAAATAAAAGAGAGAGAAAATAAAAATCTTGTAGAAAAAAGAAACCTGAAAATAAGTTATGAAAGAAACACTTACAATTGCCAAGGACAGATGAGAAGCAAAAGTAAAAGGTGACAAAAGCAGAGTTAGAACTCTGAATTTAGTTTTTCAGTGACTATCACATGGAAACAAAAAGTACAGCAACAACCAGTGCAAAGAAATAGAGAACAAGAAATCAATATAACTTTTCTCTCTAAGAAATCAAAGATAAATTCAAGCCTAGATTAAGAACAATGAATGACCAGTAAGGAAATCTACTATCTGACAAGGAGAAAATAAAAAAGATTAAAAACAGTATACAGGAGTTCCCCGCCACATCGAGCCCCAAATATTGTGGTCCCACTATATCACTGGATCTGCCACCACCAGCCTTCCACTTTGGCAATGGTGGCCCTCGAGTAGGACTCCCAACCCAGCCACGTCTCCAGTGGAGGCTTCTCAAGCTGGCTGGGAAACCTCTGGCCTTTGCTGAGGCCTCCGAAACTGTTGGAGGTCCCAGACCCAGCTACAGCCTCAGCAGAGGATTCCCAACCTGGCTGTTTTTTAAAAAAAAAAAATTCCACTGCACGATTGATTTTTTTCCATCGAATAAACAGCCCTACCAGATACCATAGAGATGAGAAACAGGCTAGAGATTAACCACCGACCATGATGACCATAGAGCTGCTCTTCAAGATGGGCTGAATGGGAGAGCTCCACCCCTTGGATTAACATCCACCTGCGGCCAGGACCTCCACCCAGTTGGGAGTCCTCTGCAAGGACTGGAGGTTTCCCAGCTGGGTTGGGAAGCCTCCACTGGGGCACTCCATTGGGAGCCTCCCTGGCACCGGGACCTCCACTCGATCCAAAGGCCTCTGCAAGGGGTAGAGGACCTGAGGTAGAAAAAGGAAAGGTGTGGGAAGGAGGGTCTCTGGACCCAGCTGTGCCCACAGTGGAAGTCTCCAGACCAGACCCAATATGTACTGTCACCATGATGGCGTCTGCATATTGCGGAGTTTCCTTTATTGTGGGTGGCTATGTAACCTAATACCTGTGCTAAATGGGGGAATACTGTACTGAAAACTTATATATAGAAGAGACAAAAAGATGGCAAGCTGATCTGAAGATGAAGAATCTGGCGTTCTAGAAAGTGAAGTGAAAGCTTCCCCTAAAAAGCCTAGGAAGAAATAAATCACCACTAGTAGCTGGAATAACCAGTTATTTCAAACCACAGAGAATGAATCTGTCAAAAGTCTAAAAATATGCCAACAAACATGGAATACAAAACAATGCCCCATATACTGAAAATGCTTAATATACATTCTTAATACCTAGGGAAGGAGATGCCAAGTGATGAATTACAGAACCATTGCTTTAATTTCCCATGCAAGGAAAATTATGCTGAAGGTGCTACAATAAAGGCTTTCACCTTATATTCAATGGAAAATGCATGATGCTCAAGCTGGATTCCAAAAATAAAAAGGCATTCTATATCATATTACAAATATACATTGGGTATGGAGCACACCAAGGAATTTCAGAATATCAAGCCTATTCTTTATAGACTACAGCAAAGCATTTGACTGTGTGACTCATTAGGAACTATGGGTTCTGAAAGAAATGGGTGTGCCTCACCACTTGAATGTCCTAATGTGCAACTCGTATTGTGGACAAGAAGCTAAAGAATATGGAGAGACAAATTGGTTTCCTAAAAGCAAAGGTGGCAGACAAACAAGAGGAGTGTTTTATTCCTTTACCTGTTCAATCTGTATGCAGAACATATCATACAGAAAATAGCACTAGAGTCAGATGAAGGACTGAAAATTGATGGAAGAAACATTAATTTAAGGTATGCAGATGACACCATCTTACTGGCAGAAAGCAGCAGTGATTTGAAACGACTTTTAGCAAAAGTGAAAGAAGTGCCAAAGCAGGACTACAGGTGAACATTAAAAAGTCAAGAACAATGATTCCAGTGAACTACATGATAATGAAACTAAAATAGTTAGAGATTTTGTACACCTTGGTTCAATCATCAATCCAAATGCAGAATGAAGCCAAGAAATCAAAAGAAGGCAAGGAAGGCCAGCAGTAAATAAAACTGAAAATATCACCTGGAGACTCAAGACCAAGGCCAGTTAAGAAAGCTGACAGGAAAAAAAGACTTGCTTGAAATGTAGTGGTGGAGGAGCTTTGAGGATACCCTGCCTTGCCAGAAGGACAAACAGATCCCAGATCAAAACAAGCCTGAAGTATCTCTGGAGACAAAAAATATTGAAACTGAGGCTGTCCTACTTTGGTCACATAAGATGTCTCTGGAAAAGACAATAATGCTGAGAAAGGTGAAAGGCAGCAAGAAAAAGAAGAAGACCAAATACAAGAGGGACTGATTTCCTAAAGGAAGTTACACACTTGAGTTTGCAAAAGCTGAGCAGGCCAGTTGAAGACAGTTCGTTTTGGAGATCACTTATTCGGGTCAGCCCCGGTTAGTACTTGGATGGGCGACCACCAGGGAATACCAGGTGCTGTAGGCGCCTGGAGTAGGAACTGGCAAGCCACTCCAGTATTCCTGCCAATAAAACTCCATGGACATGGGGTCATGAAGAGTCGGTCACAACTGTAATGACACAACACACACATTCCTATGATTTCCATGAATCAGAGGAGATGTCACATAAAAATAACAACAGTACATAATATAAAGTGTTTTTATCATTACAGTCCACGTACGTTTCCATACCTGAGCAGAAATTTGAACTTAGGACTTCTGTGTTCACCACTCTATTTATCAGGATGTCAATGTAGATATTTAACGTTGTATGACTGACACAATCTATGGAATATACTATACGGTAGTTCAAAATACAACTCAAGGTATTTCTTAAGTTGGATGTTTCATAAACTACAAGTTAGTAGATTTTGGAATGAAATCTAAATGTTTTTTTTAAATGTTAAAATAAGCCTAAACTTATTTTTTTAAAAAAAAAATCATAAGCCTTGTGAAGCAATTTACAAAATACTTAAAACTACTATCTATATTATTTTGCAATATTAACTCTTTCCACTCCCATGGTTTAAAATAATCAACCTTCCAGCAGACACGAGGGTGTCTGCTGGAAATGTTGAGTGGAGTGAAACCATTCTCAGCTAACTGAATAAAAGTGAAATCTAAGGACTTTAGCTGAAATAAGTTAAGTATCAGAAGGCTAACTATGTGGAGTAAATAGATGTGAACACTTCAGTTAAATATTTAGCATTACAGTAAACAGATTAACTGAGACAGTATTCATAAAATATCTACTAGAATAACTCAAAGACTACAAAATCAGTGCTGGGGTGGTCTCATGCACAAGTTTCTCATTGCTACAAAATCCTGTTGTGGCCTTCATGCCCATTCTATACTTAAGATAAGCTACTGCCGTTCCACTACACATTTTCAATAATAAACCATAAACTCTAACTTAAATCAACTGCTCAGCACTTTCTACATATATTTATATTAAATTAGCCCTCTTGATATACAGACTGTAACTAAAATTCAGCTTGTGTAAGTTCCCTTATCTGAAAACTATAGTCTACTTCAAATACAGAAATATATGTACAGAAGCACTAGTCATATCAACAAAACACTACAATAAATGCAAATCAGATCTTTTTTTTCAAGAAAATGTTACTATATTGCATCTGAATGTTTATTTAAATAGAGAAAGTATACATTCTAACAAGGTAATGGCAGACCAAGGTACTAAACATAGGAACAAAACAAACAACCACATGTGTATTTATATTTACTTTATTTGAAACCTTCAACTTTCCATTAGCACTGTTACTGGTCTATTAATGGAAAACTATACTTTTAACAAACAGCCAAATATTCCTATTGTTCAGTGGCTTCATTTTTTAGGTAATGCCTCTGTAAATGCCATGTAACTCTTGTGTGTAAATGGATAAATATTCAAATTCTAAACAATCCAGAAAATCCCCCTAAAGGGTTCACACTAATACTCTAGTGTCATTACATAAGATATTGATTATTGCAACCATTAGCTATGAGCTATGACATACATAAAACATTATCTGCAGATTATACAGGCTGTAACAGGAAGCTGTCTGAGTCGCACTAAGTTAGAAAGCAGCATGCAACCAATATATAGATAAGGTAACTGTCTACAAAGAATCATATTACAGTCTGCAGGCATACCTTCTGAATGGTATATAGCACAGCAATAATTTATTTCATTCACTAGAAGCTAAACAAAATAAAATAAACACTGTAAATAAATAATTTAAAAAGTGAAAATAAATCAACAGCCAATGAACTTGCTATAGTCACTACTTCAATTCTTTTTATACACACTACACTTCCCACCACTGGGAAGGGAGGTATTTGAGCTTTTTTTTTTCCTGGCAGAACTTCTCATTCCATTCTGGAGTAAACAAGTGGTACGCCATTTGAACAGGATCAATGAAAAACAGCGTTGTCCACAAATCATACTCCTGTGACATATGGCTTGTACCCATTTGCCTTATCTATCTGCTCAAAAATACAGCCTTTAATATCTCCTCTTTTCCCAGCTGCTTCAAAGTAGTACTCATTATCATAACTTTATTAGCAACTAGCTTTCAATATTTTAGGATACCAATTCATTTTTTCTGAATATACATATTATTTCCTCCCTTCTACCTACTAACAAAGCAGGGGAATGATGGAGGAATGAATTTTCTTGCACAAGGCCAAACACCTCAGATCACCAGTGGAAATGGATACAGGTCACTACATTCCTAATCTTCACTCCATAATTCTGTCTGCTAAGCCGTCACAGATCTGTTTTTAGCTAGATATAGTACGAATTAACAAGATGCTACACCTTATTACCCATATCCACCAAACACAATCCTGGTTCACCCTGGCCATCCCACCACTGCCCTCTTTTACTGCATGTGACACACTCAGGTGACACTTCAGGTGACACTTTCCTCAAAATACTGGTGGTGATTAATTACTATAAATACTTCTTGGAGAAGCTCACCATTAATTAGGGAGCAAAACTCAAGTATCTGATGTGGGTACAGAAGAGGAATGAGCACATATCTACTGGAAAACCTGGATGAACAGTGGGGTAAAAAACCTCTCTTTTCAGGAAGGCACTTCAACCTAACATTTACCTTTTATATAGAGGAACTGTAATTGAGACAATCAACTAGCATGACCATCCAAGAGGAACCAAAGGAATGCTACTCTGTTTGATCCTTGCTGGTCTTCTCAGTAAAATAAAGCACCATGAGATCTAGGGATCATTTTCTTCTTTATGAGGTGCTTCTATGAACCCTTTGGTCTAAACAAGAGGTGCAGTATCAAATGATGATGGGGCTTACCTGAACCGGCCTTGGCAGTGCTGGCACTGATCTCCTACCCAGCCTTGGTCGCAGAGGCAAGTGGAATTGACACATCGACCCGAGAAGCAGGAGCTCTTTTCACAAGGCTTGGACTGGGAGACTTGGGCGTACAGCACTAGGTACAGTAATCCATAAAATAGCAGCCAATTGTTCATATCCAAGAAGGTGGCCAAGCAGCAGGAGGAGCAAGGAGACGGTCTCCAGGCTCCCAGGACCGCAGGAGGGCCTCCTATCCGGCGCAGGACTTTCCCCCAAGGATCCAGCATCTTCGCCACGCAGCGCATCCGCAGCCAGACGGCGGCTCTCTCGGAAGAGCCAGGAGAAGGAGGCAGCGAAGCCCGACGGACGCAGTTCCGGGCGCCGATCGAACGAGGGGATGGCAACAATCCCAGCTACTCCCGCGCACCTCGCCCAGGGTCAGCCCGCCGAGTTGGGCAGCGGCGGCGGGGGGCGGGGGGGGGGATGCGCCAGAGGAGGAGATCTCTTCCCCCCTAAACACGCCGGTTGGCCCAACGGGTCCTGAAGAGAATTAATTCACTCCTGGAGGAACGGAGGACAAGGAGGGCAACCCGTTCCCCCGCACGCCCACCCCCACCCCCAGCCCCAAGCCTGGCTTGCCCTCCCTGCTTGCCCAAGCTTCTCACACCACCTCCTCTGGGTGCCTCAGGTGAAGCCGCCGCCGCCGCCTCCTTTTCCCCTTCCTCTTCGTCCTCGGGGCTCATTGCCCCCCGGCTGCCATGAACAGAGAGAGGACCGTCTCCTGACCTTGGCGCGGCTCCGCTGACCACATGCCTCCCCAACCCCCCAATCGTCGTCGTCGCCCCCCCCCCGCCGCCGCCCGCTCAGCCGCACACGAGCGCGCCACAAGAGGATGCGGCGCTTCCCTCGTCCCCCGCCGAGGCCGCCTCCTTCCTCAGCTCGCTCCGGGCAAGCCGCGGAGGTGAGGTTTCCTCTCGCGGGCGCCGAGCGGGGGGGGGGGGCAGCGTCGGAGCCTCCTCAGCGCCTTCCCAGCATCCCAAACCAAGTCCGCCGGAGGGCGGGGAGAGAAGGGGAGGCCGCCCGTTCCTCGCCCACCGGGAGGGGAGGGGAGGGGAGTTAAAAGCCCTCCCCTGTCCCAGCTGACAGTTTGAAAGCAGCCATTTTTAAAAGGCTAAGTGTAGTCGGCTCGCCGAGGCTCCCTCCTCATTCCGCGCCCCCTCCCTCCTCGGTGGCGGGAGCTGCCCCCCTCCCGCCGCTCCCTTTGACTGCCGGGCAGGCTCCTCCTCTAGCGGCGTGACCGGCCGCCGCCGCCGCCTTTTTCGCTCGGGCAGGAGCCCCGCCGCCCGGAAGGTACGCGAGCTGCCTGCCGGAGGCGCCCGCCCCAGGACCTCCCGGGTGGGGGGGGGTCTCCACGAAGCGCCGCGGAAAGGCGTGGAGGCGCAAGGCGGGGCCCTTTGGCCGCTGTTGGAAGTTCAAATAACACACACACACACACACACACACACACACACACACACACACACACA
>JAHTLZ010000379.1:6464907-6475724 GCA_023846285.1 Phrynocephalus versicolor
ACACACACACACACACACACACACACACACACACACACACACACACAAAGCCAACCACGGAGGCGCGCCGGGGCCGGGGAAGGGGGAGGGAGGGTTGTTTACCTCCCGCCCCCAAAAAGTTCCTGCCCCCCAGCCGCCCCACAAGGACTCGGTTTTTAGCCCAAGCTCCAGCGGCGCGGCTCCCCCTCCGCCTGAGGAAAAGGCCGAGAGGAAGAGGGGGCAGCGCCCGGGCTAGGCTGGGGCTCGGCCGAACGGCTTGCCCGCTCCCGCCGCTGCCTCAGCCTCCTTCCACCGCTTGGCAAGCGAGCTCTGGCGAGCGAAAAACGACCACACAAAGGAGAGCTGAGCATGTGCAGCCCACCGCCGGAGCGAAGCGCCCCCTTTAAAGGCGCCGCCGCCGCGCGCCGGGCTCCATTGCATCATTTTTCGGAGCGCGCGAGCGAAGGAAGCGCGAGGTGTGTGTGTGGGGGGGGGGGGGGGGGGCGCGCCCGGGGGGGGGGGGGGGGGAGGAGAAGGAGCCCGGGGTTGCTGGGCTAGGGAGCGAGACAAGCAGAGACTCCGCATTTCCACTCGGGAACAACGAAAAAGCTGGTCATCTTTTCCTCCACGGAGCAAACAAGTCCCTGGACTTCCGAAAGGGAGGGAAAAACCGATACACGAAGCCAGAGCTGGGCGCTTTCCCAGAAAGATGTTGCAAGGGCTGGGACACATTGAAGCAATATTTGAAACCAAGCATGAGGGGGGGGAAACAACAAACGCTTTGTCTTGCCTGCCTTGTGCGTCCGCCTGTGCGTGTTTGTTTTCCTTTTGCCTGGGATAGTTTTCGTGCCTCTTGACAGCTGCATTCAACAAGTACTGGCTCCATGCACAACTCCCACCGCTCGGTCCGCTTAGGGGAGGAGGGTTCCGCTCTTCAGTGTCACGAAGATGCCAAAGCCACAGTAGCCTACTTTCACATAAGAGCCAGTAGGGATATCAGGTGGTGTTCTGTTTCTAGGACATTATGCACAAAACCAAGCAAGGCGTTCATGAGTGGCACTTGCTTTTGAACTCTGCTTATTCCCAGTGTTGTGTATTGCACGATGGAATACCCAGAGTTGGTAGGATGTAGCTAAAATGCAGGAAGAGAGCAGGGAACATGATACTCTACAGCACTAGCAAACATTTGCTTTGTGTCTGTTGAGCACATTGCACCACCATGTTAAAAGTTCTTCTGTTCTCTGGCCTTTTTGCAGTAGAGTACAGTACTTGGAAACTGCTTAATAGCAGATGATGTTTGATTTTAAACAATGTCTAATCTTCTATCTGTAATTTCCCCAGAGGGTCTTTAGTGAAAAATTTCTGGGCCAAATGTAAACTGTTCTAGGAGTGCAGCTTTGTGCATCGTTTTTGATGTTGCATGCTTTGGGCTGGAACACCGAATTCAGTAAAGACTATTTTCAGTTGCTGCGGCTGCTGGTGTGGACCTTTTCTCCCACCATTTTTCTCTGGTCATCAGCCAATGACCTTTGTGTTCGACCTGCTTTGTCACCCTTTCTCTTGATCACCTCTTGTGAAAGAACAAGTGTTCTACTAGATCAGGCATGTCCAAAGTCAGGCCCAGGGGCCAAATGTGGCCCGTTTTCAAATTCTGAGCGGCCCGTGGCCTCTTCTGCCCACTGGTTCAGCTTGTCACTCATCCCCACCAGCTGGCCCCTTCCCATACTGGATGGAGACATCAACTTGCAGTTTTATGGTTTGCCTGCCCTCCCTGCCTCTGTCCATCCCCCAAGCCACCTGCCCTGCCTAGCCACCCCCACCTCCGTTCCTTCAGCATCCTCCCTGCTTCCTTGCATGTTATAGAAACTTGTCCAAAGTCCGAACCGGGGACCAAATGTGGCTGAATGGTCAGCCCCCACACATTTTCACCTCACCAAATCTGGCCCTCTTTGTAAAAAGTTTGGACACCCCTGTACTAGATAATCTGATGGTACTAGTGGCACCTAGAAATGTTTATGTTAGCTCCCTCTTGGAAATCAATGGTATGGTGTGGGTAGGATGACCAGATGAAAAAGAGGACAAGGTCCATGTGAACCCTCAGCTGCTGGGAAGAAGAAATTTTGACAGAGGCAACTTTACAACCAAGCTATACTTGCTGGAATATCCTCCTCCACACAGCTATTAAAAGTACAAGAACTATTTCTTTCTCCTTAGATCATGCTATATGAAGGGCGAGATGTGTGTGTGTGTGTGTGTGTGTGTGTGTGTGTGTGTGTGTGTGTACATGCACACACTTGTTCTCAATAGGATTTTTAATTTGGCCATTATCCATGATTGTCATGTCTTCCAAGCCCCATCACTTTCTGTGCACGTGATTGTGCATTTTACCCAAGTGGATAATATGGAGGTGAAAACTGAACTTTTCTAAGATGCTCTCTTCAGTGAGACCTAATGGAATTTACTTGAACATGGAATGTCTTCTGAGAGAGGAAGCTCTAAGCAGCACACAGACTGCTCTGGAAGGAGGAACAGGCTTTTGATTAATACTGTACAGTACTTGGTATTTAATGCAGGGGTTGTCTCTATAAGAAAGAGGTTTATTTATTTATTTATTTATTTATTTATTTATTTATTTATTTATTTATTTATTTATTTATTTTTACAAGATTTTTTGAGACCCCACTACCAGGTGGTTTCTGGGCCTTGTACAACAATATATTAAAACTATAAAATAATAAAACAACATGACTGTTAAAACTATAAAATACAAGATAGGTTAAAACCAATATATATATATATATGAGAAGTAAATCTCCTTTGTGAGTAGCAGAGTTTCTTTGAAGAACCATTTCTGGCAGAACTTAGTGAGTATATGACCACTTTTAAAAAGTAGTTAAGTTGTTTGCTTCTTCTTTCCCCCAACATACATGGCTATATTTTCCTACGCTTTACAAACCAGGAGCATTTCTAAAGGGAGGGGGAGGTTTTTAGAAAAAAAGTTTAAAGCAAACAAGTTGCGATTGAAATTGTACCCTCAAATTGAAGAAATTCAGATCACAAACTAACATCCCCTCTTTACACAGAATAAGACATATGGATTCACCCTGCTTGTACACTTCAAATGGAATGTTTTCTGAACTTCTTATAGGCAGAAGAGTAAACAGGAATTCTCCCTGACCTTAAAAAATAAGCATACTGTATCTCTAAGAGTCCTACTTAGCTGTTGGGAACTAATGCCTTTGGCTGCCTTGATAGAATCAGCCTGCCTCAAGAAGATAAATTGCTAGAGAAATTTGTTCCTTTTAATCTTGGTTCAAATAATTCATGTTTTGTATAAGTTTTCTCTTCAGGGGAAAAACATAGATCAAATTCAGAAAGGAAGCCTCTGGGCCAGACACTCTGGAACAGATCGCACCTAAACATTTTTTTAAATTGTTCCTTTCCTTTGTTTAGGTCAAGCCATTCAGGTAGAGCTGTATCTGACTGGTTTTCACCAGCAGACAATCTTTGTAGAAAAGTTGATTTCAAACAACAGTTTTGCTTTACACTGTATAAACTGTAGGATCTCTTCACTTTGTTTTCAGCACCAGCAAAAGTAAGCATTTATGTAAGGCATCTGTTCTAATTTTTACCTTCCTCCACAGATGGTGAGCCCTGGGACAGAAAATGGTCATCCATATTCCAAGAGGGTTTTCACTTGTGGTGTAGCATGCAGAAAGAGCATGTGCTTGTGCAACAACAGTATAGTATTACTGCATCCCAGTAATACTAATGGTGCAACACTAGGATATTTGGGATGATAGCCAAAGGGTTGTCATAATATCAGATGTCCCTCTCCAAGAGAGTGGTCTCATCACAGATTCTTCTGTACCAACCTGTGCAAAACCACTGACAGACTCAACCTCTCCTATGGTGGAGAGGGAACAATTTAGGACACAGTGTAGAATGTAGATACAAAGCGTGAACCGCATTCCAAGGTTCCAGGTGTGACCTTGAGCTAACTAAAAGTCTGTGCCAATCTCAGAGCTGGATACATCCATTTCAAAGAGAGGCAATTGTTTAAAAGAGAGGAGAAATGTTCACTTTCTGCCCTGCACGCATAAGCCCAATGGCTTTCTCAGAAGCTCCAATATTCTCTCCAGGACAAGGGTTAGGTCCAAGGCTTGGCTTGGTATATATAAGTCTCTCTAGTCAGCTGCTTGCCTAGTGCCTTAAAAGGAAAAGGGGGCCACCAGCAAAGAGGAAGTTAGTGGCTGGAAAAACCCAAGATCTGGGCTAGTACAAAATAATGGCTCCTCAACCAGGGGGCGGGGGGGGGAATGCCCCTCTGCAGAAGACGACTTTGTGAGCATACTGCACTCGTGTTGTGGTGAACCTGTCTACCTGAATGCAGTGCAAGGATTCCCTCTGGTCCGTTTCGGGTAGCAATTATTCTGTTCTAAGCCTGGGGCAAGCATCTGTGCGGCTCCACATCATGTCACAAGGCAGGTAAGTTGAAGATGAAGAAGATGGAATTGTTCATTTTTTCCCTGGTTGTTTCAATGAGTAAAAGGCATTTGGAATGCTGGCAAAGTGTGGGGCAGTTTCTCCCTGATGAATGTCTCCTGGCTTTGTAATTGTTTAACCTGAACAAAGAAGTCAGTGCCCAGGAGGGGAGAGTAATTGCAACATTGTAATTGCAGGTCTCACAGTTTGTTTGTTTTCTAACATTCCTCACCAGAGTTACAGTATTACTCAATGTTAATGTAACAATTTCATTTGTGTTTCAAACTTGATGTTGCTTTAAAAGACGCCACAGTTACTGGAGCAGCCAGGGCTAGTCCCTCATCAAGCATTTTCCTATCTGGAGAATAAGATGGTTCTCTCTCCCTGTTCCAAGTCCAGCAGCTGACCAGATGAATCATTAGTGTTAGCTACTTCCACCTCACCAAAGAATAGGATGAAAGAAAACATTTGGTTTGTATAAATTCCACACATTGGTTTATATGTATAGAGAGTGATGGAAAATAATAAATGGTGTCCCTAATTATGGCATTTGCATGGGGGAAGCTGTGACCAGATGACCTGCGTGCTTGCTTTTTTTTCTCCTTTCCTGTTGATTAATTGTGAATTGGCCACTTTATGGTCCCTGATCCCTTATGGTCCCTTAGCCTTGAACCACAATTGAACTGGACAGTTCTTCAAATGGAGGACATGTTCTAATAAAAAGAGGACTGTCCTCTCAAAAGAGAGTGCATAGCCGCTGTACATATACTACCCAGAATTTTGCTACCACTCCTCATCCTTAGAATCTGCCACCTGAGGCATCCATCTCATTTAGCTTAATGGCAAAGCCACCCTGCACTTTAAGGGAAAATCCTCATTTTTAATACACACTAATGTGGGAGCAAATATCTCTGAATTCAGTGAGTCATCATGTACAAGATCGGACTAAACATATTTACTGGGGAGCAAACCTGACAGAATTGAGTGGAGCTTATTTCCAAGTAAACCCATACAGAATTGACTTGTGAAACTCATGTATTTAACAGACTAATCATACAAATTAAACATCTTTACTCACAAGTGTGTCCCAACAGGATTTTTGTCTAGGTTTGATTAATAAAAGCTTATGTCCCATTGAGCTCAGTGGAAGGTTACTACTGAGCAGGCATGCTTAAGATTGTTCTGTAAGTTTTCTTTAATTGGGTGACAGAGAAACAACCATATGCCAAACATGGCATATTGAGACTCCATGAATTTCATTTCAGTGTCCTAGTCACTATGTCTCCAAATGGTGACTTGGTTCATTGTCCTAATAAGTCAAAGCCTGTCCTAAGAGCTCCACAATTCTCTAACTTGAACACTGACTTATACATTTTGGAAGAATTGGGGAGGGTTCTCCAGGCATGTGCTGCTGATTAGTTTGCTAATTGGTCCAAATCAAATGTGATTTAGTCCACTGGAAAAGTATCTGCTGTTAAAAATGCAACATGTAACCACCGACTACCTTAATTTAAGATTATATATTGAGATACAAATGAGTTCAACCCCCTTTTTTTCATTTCATACCACATTAAGCAAACGGAACTCAATCACTTTCCAAAGAAGGAGTCTGTCTCAGCAGGCCAGCAAAATTAAAGAGTAGAGGGTGATGGTGGTGGTGGGGAGCAGGATATTGTGGCATTTTAAAGAGTAACAGATTGTAGTATGAGCTTTTGTGGATTGAAAAAGGAAGTGGAGTTTTATCCATAAAAGCTTCCCCTGCAATAAATCTCTTCATCTTTAAAATGCTGTAATATTTTGCTTTCCACCTTCTTTCCCCCCTTTAATTCTGCCAACATTTTCAAGCTAAGAAAGGAGGAAGAAAGTTTTATACTATACCTAACATATGTTTGAATGTTATTTTCTTAAACTTGTCTGTTTCATGGATTGGGGAGGGGGTGTTTTTTTAAACATTGTTGTCTTAAACTTTTTTTTAAACAAACTTGGCTAGTTATGAAAAGTTAGCCAAGTTTTTCAAACTAACAATGAGTGTACAGTAATGCAAAGGAATAAGTCCTTGAAAAATTAAGAGATCTATCTAACTGGACTGCAGTGATGGTAGAAGATTTCCTCTAGTCTAGAATGTTCACCCATCATCTAAGAAAAAAAAAACCAAAAAAGTGAAAAAAACAAAAAACAAAATAAACAAAACAAAAGAAAGTTTCTTTTCTTCAGGATCATAGATAATTTGTTATTTCTCACTAAAAACTAAAGTCACCTTTACTTTTAGCTAATATGCAAGCATACATGGTGTCTAACCACTAAAAGTAGATTAAATCAAGAAATGTCCTCTCCAGACAGAGCAATGCTAGGACATTCATTTACCTCATATTTTCAGAAAAATCCAGTACATTTACAATTTGACACATATTAGAGTATTTCCAGGTGAATTGGTTTCATCTGGAAGTAAAAGAAATGTTTATTTAAAAACTCCTAATTTCCTTCTTGTATAAAACTGTAACAGAAGAAATTGCACATAACAGTAAACCAGGACCCTAGACTTTCATGGCAGCTGAACCTTGGATTATGGTCAAATCCAGGATTGTAAACTAAGATTAAACCTGGATTTCTCCTTTCAACAAGGTCTTGCTTAATTGGGGAGACTTCACCATAATCCTGGGTTCAGCTCTCATCCAAAGCTCTCTCCATTCTAGTTTGCTTATCCATTTACATGATATGGACTGAGATGAGAATGAACATGCCATGCACTTTTCATATCCTGGTTGATTAAGCTAGTATTCTTGCATATTTGTGAACATATTGTATATGTTTCCTAACAGTGGCCCTGAAGCATTTATTTAAAAACTATTGATAAAGGTACATGTTACATTTGACAAGCTAATTTTATCAAAATAATGATAAATCAGAAAAAAAAAACAAATTGATGAGTTTTTTCAGTCTGCAATTTTTTTAAAAAAGCAGCTGCTTCTTTCAGACTTCAAAATTGGATGGAAACTTAAGGAGAGTAGACAACCAAAAGTAAATAAAACAATTATTGGAATGAAAAGTTACAAAACTGAACTTAATCAGCCAATCCTGTTATTGTTTTACGTGAGCATTGGGGGGGGGATATGCCACCTACAATGTATTCAGTTTTTTTCACTTTTAGTGTAGTGATTCTTTCCAGTAAGTAGATAATTTTACTGGTTGCTTTTGAACTTTTGTTAATATTTCCATGTTCACTATTGTAGGCGGTTCCAAATAATGAAGTACAGTATGGCTCTGGATCCTTAGTCATGTACTATATGCAATGGATGTTGGGGACCTTTTAACTAGTAGGTGTTGTTGGACAAAGATGCCCATTATACCTTATCATTAGCTATGCTTGCCAGGCTGATGATTGAATTCTAGAAAGCCACAAGTTCCCCAATTCTTCTGCATGGAAACAAATAATAAGGGGAACACCCTTCTACATGCAAATATGCTGCTGGCTACCTTAAGCTTCCTTCATTTCAGCAACATAATGTAGGTCAGGTACATAAGAACATAAGAGCATAAGAAGAGCCATTCTGGATCAGGCCAAAAGCCCATCTAGTCCAGCTTCCTGTATCCCACAGTGGCCCCACCAAATGTCTCTGGGAGTGCACAAGACTAGATATCTGTCTCCTGATACCACTCCCCTGCATCTGGCACTTGAAGTACCCCGGTTTTAAGCCTGGAGATTACAAATCTCCATCATGGTTTGTAACCTGTGATGGACTTTTCCTCCAGGAATCTGTCCAATCCCCCTTTGAAGGCATCTAGTCCAGATGCCATCACTACATCCAGTGGCAGGGAGTTCCACAGACTAACAACACGCTGGGTGGAAAAAAAAATTCATTTTGCTGCTCCCATGGCTCGAAACAACAACCAACAATCAGAAATCCTTGCTAACCTGCAGGAAATCACTAAGAGATTTAGGCAAAAATCAAACAAAAACAAAGACACAAAACATGTGGCACCTTAAAGACTAATTTTCATATTTTAATGTAAGGTTTTGTGGACACAGCCACTAGAAGTATCCATGAAATGTTACATTATAATATGAAAGTTAGTCTTTAAGGTGCCACATGTTTTATGTCTTTTGTTTTGTTTTGTTTTGTTTTGTTGTTTGATTTTTGCCTGAAATTCTTGAAAAGACTAACACAGCTACCCTCTCTGAAATTAAGGGATTTAGTGACTAATAAATCCAGGTCTAGCTTCTTCCCACCCCAATATTTTATATATATGATTATTCCATCAGCATTTTTATCAAGTATCCCAAAATGGCTTTAGAACATCAGCACCAATAATACACAAATCACTCATGGATACACAGAGTTCTGTATCAATATTATAATTGCTACATCAAACAGCCCAACACCCTTGAGAGAGACAGGTTCATTTCATTTCTGTTCTTCACATTCAAGTGTTCCACATATAAGCTTGGCAGTTTAATGATTTATTTCTCATCTAATTTTGCCAGGCATCACTTACCAGAAGCCCTTTTAATAAGCACTGGGAGATGTTGGCTATCCATTATGCTCCTCTAGTAGCTGAGGCAGCACTTTTTTTTTCAAATCCATGATATCTTTGGCTTCCCTCCAATGTTCACTCAAGTGTTAATATATTTTTAAAATCCAGGTCTTCCATAGCAGATAAGTGATGCTGAAGTGCACAATGATGTGCAAGAACATATCTACGTTAGACATAATAATAACTCCACTCAGAGTAACCCAGGGACTGACAGCCTATTGTTGGTTCAGGAAAGAATTACTCCACAACCAACCCACAGGGAAAGCAGAAATTAGAAAATGAAATGAGTCTTTTCAAAATAGAAGCATGAAATCTATTGAAATTTGGCCTGTCTATAAATTTGTAAAAAAATAAATCTAGTTATTTTGAGTGGGAACATTCTTTAACAAATTTGGGAAGATATTAATTAAAAGAGGTTGGATGAAATATTCTTAGGGAAAGGGTCAGAAGATTAGTGTTTCATGTAACCCACTATTTATATGGGCTTGAATCCAGGCTTTGCCCCCACCAGTAGAAGCATCCCTCAAGTGGAGTTTTAGTAACAGAATGTTTCTGCTAGCATGGGTAGAGTTTATGTCCCCTTCTTTCTGCAGTATTATGTGTCTTCTATGAATCTCTTGGAAACCCTCCTGCGAATTTATTTTATTTATTTATTTTAGGGTTTTTAAAAGAATATTTAGCCTTACAAAATTAGGTTGAGAGGGGATATGGTACACATGTTTAAATATTTGAAAGGACGTCATGTCAAAGACGGGACAGGTTTGTTTTCCATGGCTTCAGAGACTAGGACTTGGAACAATTCTTTCAAACTACATGGAAAGAGATTCCATCTGAACATTAGGAAGAACTTCCTGGTGGTTAGAGTCGTCTGGCAGTAGAATATGCTTCCATGGGGAAGGGGGATGGAATCTCCATCTTTGGAGATTTTTATGCAGAGGCTGAATGGCCATCTGTTGGGATTACTTTGTTGGGGTTTCTGCATTGCAAGAAGTTGGATTGGATGGCCCTAGAGTTCTCTTCTAACTCTATGATTCTATAATTCTATGGCTCTCTAACAGAGTGGGAGATGCCACTGTTGAGCTAAGGGAAAGGGAAAATGAGTGAAAGTATCTCTTCTGAACTAAAACAGTTACTAAGATAGACATGTAGAGCTCAACCCTTGGTTAACAAACTTTCCTAGCTCCACTGCTATTACTGACTCTGCACCCAGAAAAGCCATCATGTAGTGGTGATTGAGGCAGGGATCTGAAACAACAGGCAAGTCAGAATAATACAGCCTAGTTGCTTTGCTTAAATGTAAGTAGAGTGAGCTTCTGTGGCTGAATAGGAACCCAGGTCTCCTAGTCTACTAGTATATCCGTTGCACCACACTAGGTATCAATATTACTGTAGGTTTTTAAAATGTCAAGAAGCTATTCTATAGAAATGCTGTGTTTAAATTAAGGCTAATTTCACTAGGTGTCTAGTTAGTCTGGATTGCTTCTGTGTATAGATTGCTCACAGACAAAGTGAACAAATTATTTTTGCTGTGACTTTTCCAATTTAGCAAATTCTTTTTATGATTGTTGGATGCCAATAGATGTTGTCTGGGTTTCTGTGATCAGACACTCCAGAGGGATAGTCATACAACAAAGCTGATTTTTAGACTGTTAATACCTCCTTCTGTTCTGTCCTTGGACCTCTTTGTGAAGAGAATTTCACCACTCTGCCAAACTGAATGCCGTGGGGGGATTCCTTTTCTTTGCATAATAATTTGTTTTCTTGAAGAAATATTTCTTCTAAAGAGAAATAAAAGGTGTTTGTGGGGAAGGGATTTTAAA